>CM042201.1:418078-442123 GCA_023539305.1 Ilex asprella | reverse complement strand
AAAATATTCAGCTCAAGAGTCATATTCCCAAAAGTTAATTTCATTACTCCATTCCTGCAATTGATCAGAGCATTAGAAGTTGCTAGGAAGGGTCGACCAAGAATAATGAGAATTTGATCATCATGATGTAATGTTAGCTGAGTATCTAGAACAATGAAGTCAACAAGGAAGACAAAGCTAATTACTTGGAAAAGTACATCTTCAATAATGCCCCTAGGGATTCTGACAGATCTATCAGCCAACTGAAGTGAAGTACTTGTGGGTTTCAGTTCACCCAGACCCAATTGCTGGTAAACAGAATAGGGCAAGAAATCCCTCAAAGTTCGAGTGTTAGACACTTCTTCTTCCCGTGGAGGCACGTCTCCATTTCTATCATTATTTGCCATGTTACTCTCACACGAGTCTACTATTGACCTAGGTGAATTTGGTTCAGATTGGTTCACATACCCTGAAGATTCTCCTAGCAAATTGTTATGGTTAGGAGCGTCCTCAGACAGAAAATAAAATAAAAAGAAACAAATTATTAACAGCAACCAAGAATATATACAGAAAGGAAAAGTCTTACCACTTTTTACCTTTTCAATACTTTTACCAAATATTCCCCGGCAACGGCGCCAAAAACTTGACTTGATCTGAAATGTTTACACCCAAGTGCAGGCGGTCAAGCTGTAGTAATAATCCGGTTTGAGTTCAAAGTCGAATCCACAAGGAATATGGTGTTTAGTGTTTCAAGGTGAACAGTAATGGAGACCGATCAATTGTAGCCTTTTTGAGCTTTGTGAGAAGTGGATGGTTTCTTGAACAGAATATTAATTTTTTTTCAAGAGAGTTTTTCTAGACAAAATATAAGATTCAAATAAAATTAAAGTCACTCTTTAGTTCGAGGATCAGAATATGTAATGAATTATCCAGTGTATTACACTTGTGCTTTATAACTCAACTAACTCTCGTGGTAACAGTAAGTTAATCGGAAGGTAAGGGTGGACTGGGTTAAAGCTCCATCCTTTTTATGAAGTGCAATGGTGGTGGAGATTGAAGAGTTAGTCGTGAAGTTCTATCCCGGAGTATTTGTCTCACACAACGGATCTTTCTAGAAGGAGTTATCCATTTACCATAGAAAAGATCCCTTGGTTATACATAATACTAGCCGGAGTTCTTTGCTTTGAATCAACGAATCCTTCTAGAAGGAGTTATCCATTTACCATAGAAAAGACCCATTGATTCCACAAAGAACATTACCTAGCTAGGGTACTTGCCTTGAACCAACGGATTTTTATATGTAGGAGTTATCCAGATCATAGAAACATCCTTTGGTTGTGCAAATTACCCTAACTTTGCTTAACACATTCAATCTCCCACTAAGCAAGTAAATAAAGTATTGAAGTATGAAAGAAATGCACAAGTATAACATCCGAATAGTTATTACGTATTCATCACCTCTCCCTAAAGAGTGAATGAGGACTACTCACTCTTCATGGCTTGGGTAAAGCTAAAAAAGTGAATAGTACTCATTCCTCCAAGTAGAGGAACTCCGAAGTTGATCTTCAACGAAGAATGAGTGAATCGCGTTCCACCCTTCTTGGCTTTGGTAAAGCCCTAGAAAAGTGGAAGAGTTTCACTCCTCTAAGAAGAAGATGCTCAAGTAATGGAAGTGAAGAAAGTAAAAGAAAGCTATATTTTCAACAAAGAATGAGTGAATCACGTTCCACCCTTCTTGGCTTTGGTAAAGCCCTAGAAAAGTGGAAGAGATTCACTCTTCTAAGAAGAAGATGATCTCAAATGATGAAGGTACAAGACATAATTGAAAGCAAGAAAGTAAAAGCATTAATGTAAAGACAAGAAATAAATTAAGAACATAAAGAACACAAAAGTAGGAAATTTATCTTCCCAACTCTATAAAAATGAAGACAAGTAGGGAATTAACTTCCCAACTATAATAAAGATGAAGACAAGTAGGGAATTAAACTTCCCAACTATAATAAAGACTTGAAGTAATTAAAAGGAGCAAGAATGTAAAAGACTTGAATTAAAGAACTAGAATGTAAAACTTGAATTAAAATAAATACATAAAAGACTAGGTATTCTTCAAGAGGGGAGCTCTTGATCTCTCCCCACAAATGTGTCCTCAAAGGCTCCCAAAAGGGGAGTATATATAGGCAGGGAAGAGCAAGGGAGGGGTGAAAGAGCAGTGCTGGACGCCTAAGTCAAGGTGAGAATCAAAGGCTCAGTCAAAGAATCAGGAAATCTGCAGTCTGTCCGTGGGAACCGTTCGAACGGTCCCTTCCGTTCGAACGTGAAGGCTGTTTTGCTTGTATGTCTATGTTGATTTTCAGGCTTCACGTGGGTTGCAATCTTTTTTCAGGCCATTAATTCACCCACTCTCTGCAGCACTCAGGGTCTTCAAACACTCCAGATTCAGTCGATCATGGCACCCATGTGCCTGAGGGTCTTTCTTCTGGCTTAGGAGTCTGCACACGTGAAGTCTTCCAGTCAGCCTGATCGAGTCAGTGTTTCCAGTATCGTTCGAACGTGGGATAGTCTTTTGAACGTGATGATGCGTTCGAACGAGGCTTCATGTTTGAACGTTAGGCTTTTGCCTCCAGGGTCTGTCTGTAACACGCTTGGTCTTCGTTAAATTTAGGGGAACGTTCGAACGGTCCCTTCCGTTCGAACGTGAAGGCTGTCCTCCAAGCTTTTCCATTGTTTGATCCTTAAAGCACTGCAGTTACACTTAAATGTTGTATTTGTTATGCTTGACCCTTTTTTCTCACTTTAGCACCTGAAACATCACCATTTGAACTCGATCAAAGTATAATTAGTCCAAAGGAGGCACAATAAAATGTTATAATTGGGTATCAATCAAGCAAGCTTAGAGAAGATCCTTAAATCTCTTCCAACATTGATAAAAAGTTTTTCCCTCTTTCACAAAAAATACATGAGTTGGTCTCAATGTATTAGTGAAAAAAATTCTTAAAAGAATTGGTTTGTAAAACTTTCCAACTTGTAATGGATTGAGTTTTCAAAGAATTTAGCCACAGTTTAGCTTTATCCTTCAAAGGAAAAAGAAAAAGTTTCAACCAGGCTATTTTAGAATTATCTTGTAATGCACCACATACTTCCTCAAATTATTTCGTATGCAAATAAGGATTTTCAGACTCAAGACCATGAAATTGGGGTAAAAATTTTATTGTCCCTGTTTTATTATTAAAATTTAGAGCATTTATGGGAAAAAAAAAACATGAGTCGACATTAGTGCAAGTAGGATGCAAATATTCTCTCAAAGGTCTAGCATTCTGAAGCACCTCTTGTTCTCTTCGATGTATTAGCCATGCTTAATTCAAAAGAGCCTGAAGATGCTTGACATGGTGAAGAAGGTGAATATGAAGCACTAGACTAATAGATAGACTATACTGATGACTTAGTAGAGATAAACAAAAACAATGAAACAAAAAATATATGTACATTTAACACAAACACAAACTAGACAGCTTCCCGTAACTCCCCAGTAATGGTGCCAAAAACTTGACTTGATCTTAACCGTACACCCAAGTATAAGTGGTCAAGCTGTAGTGTTACTCAGTGAAGTCCGAGGTAGAATCCACATGGATTTATCTATTGGAACTCAAAACAAAAAAAGGATGAAATTGTAGTACACGTGGTGTGTGATACACTAGCTTTTGGTGTGAGCTTAGACTGATAAATAAAAACTTAAATTAAACTTTGATTACAACAAATGAAAAAGACTACTCTTTAGTTTAGGGATCCAACATGCATTCTATTACTTGAGATTATGAAAATGTCACCTTACAACAATTAACTCCCATTTTACTGGAAAGTTAACTGGTAGGTTTAATGTATAAGTTGAACCATACCACAACAAAGGTTAATTTAGCTGGAAGGTCTATGCACCTTACAACTACCAAATAACCCTAGTAAATCCGAAGGTGAACCATTCAAAAGGTTTACTATAGCTAATTGATCAGCAGGTCTATGATTCAATGAAGACGAAATTTTGGTTTATGCATTGAATCAAAAGCATTAGCTATGGCAAGACTTAACCCATCTATAACTAATTTTCTAACTGTTACATAAATCTCAACTACGTGCATCATTGTATCATGCATGAAGTACATGATAACACATAGATAAAAAAAATGTATAGATGAAATAGTATATAACAATAAGTTTAGCTCAGTATCCGTAACCATGAGCATTTAGTAATACGATACCAAACAAAAATGAAAATCACCCATCTCTTAAGGGAGGTATAAACATTAATACTTATATAAAACATCAAAATTTCCATCACTTAAACAATATTACAGATGTCTTCACCCGTTACTAAAGAGTATAAAAGGACTACTCATTCTCCATTTCTATAGACAAGCAAGAAGGGTAAGTGCATCACATTTCAATGCAACATAAATACAAAATAAAACACAAAGAATCCTTCCCCAAGGAATAGTTAAAATACCCTCACTCTTATTACCAACTAGGGCGAAAAAGTGAGAGAGGTTCAACCCTACAAGTAGAAATGAAGTAAAAGAAGATAATTTTTTGCTAGGAGTGTTCAGATTAGGGTATTTTTGTCTAGGATTCTGGCTCTCCAAAAGGTGGAAGATCTACCTTGAAAATGACCCTGAACATGCCTATTTATAGGCGTCAACGCCTGGTTAAGGTAGCAAATGCCCACAAGGACCAATCAAGAGCTTTGTTGCATCAATAGACCAATGAGAGAGGAGCTTAAAGTAGAAGTGGTTAAGGCTATTGTCCGAATGGTACTAATCCTCTGGATTTTGCTTCTTTGATTTCCTTTGCTAATTTCTAGTGTCTTGCCACCATTGGGATGGTGCTTGGACAATCTGGATGGTGCACAATTGCTAATTTTTCCTTTTGCCTCCCTCCTTTGTTTTTCTATCACACTTTAACCCGTCAAGTTTTCACAATTACATATAAAACCCTACAAAACATATAATTCAAAGTTTAATCATAATATAATCTCAATTAAGCACTTTGAATCAATTAATGCACATAATTAACCCAAAATCCTATTTCATTTATGCATTTTTTTGGGTTAATCAATAGGTCCAGAATAAGGGTAGTCTTAGTAAATAAGAACATTCAGATTCGCAAACAACAGCTCGACTAGCGGGAAGGTGGTTGGCACTAGAATGAAAATCACATTTTCCTCCTGCCCAGTAGCAACACCGTGCGAGTGACCATGAGCACTGCATGAGAGACCATAATGAACTGCTCGAATGATAATAAAGGACTGCTCGAGCGAGCTTTGTGCTTTTCCCAGATGGTCTTTTGTCTTCCAATTCCCTAAGTCATCATGAGACTGATCTAACCTAGGTTAGTGGTCATAGCTCGGTCCTTACCATTTTTTGAAGCACAAAACCCAACAAAAAATAGTCCTATTAAACACTAAAGGGTGTTGGGTCTGATAATTTCTCAATCTATGTGTAAAACTCGGGAAATTTTGAATTTTTTTTAAAAAAGGCAAAATGTTTATTTTGACACTATAATGCAAAATTAAAATACGTGTTTTATAGACCTTGTATGACACAATGGACTTTACCGTTGGATTTGTATCGCAAATTCTAGCCACCCAGACGAATTTCATAGGATTCTAAAATAGTCGGATGTTTTTGCACGTCGTTCAAGATGACTGAGTGGCGGATGACCTCACGAATGTCTCCAACAATAATTATTCTAAAGTTTAAGTATAATTGGATAAAATTTCAAATAAGATTACTTTTAACCTAACCCGAAATAAATAAATCGTTTCGGGGCGAAAACGAGCTTGAAGAGGCGAGGGGCGTGTGGCGCGATTAAAGCCAAGTATTTAAAATTATAAATAGGAGCTAAAATCAGATTTTTAGAAAAATATCTTCATTATTCAACCCCTTGGCCAGCCATAGAGAGAGAGAGAGAGGAGAGAAAATAGAGTTCAAGAGAGTTCTTCAATCTTCTCCTTCCGATCCAAGACGTTTCGTCGCTCGGATCAACTCGAACCAAAAGTTAAAGTCAATCATCGCGACAAGGGCTACACAACCACACCAAGAACAAAGGATTTCACCGAAGATCCAAAGTTGGAGATTTGAGAAAATCAAGTTTTGGAGGTGGTTTTGGTGTTCTTGAAGTCTCTACATTTCAATCTACACTACAAGAGGTAGAGTTCTTCCTACTTTAGTTTTATTCCTTTCCTTTAGGGCTGTTTAAGGGGCTAATTTTAGGGACTGTTATGGACTAAAATGGACTGTCTTTGTGCACTTGCATGGGCTGAAATTGTGCACTTTCATGGACTATTTTTATGGACCAAAATAGACTATTTTTGTGCACTTACATGGGCTCAATTTGTGCACTCTCATGGACTGTTTTTGTGCACTTGCATGGACTAAATTTGTGCACTTTCATGGACTATTTTTGTGCATTTGCATGGGCTAAATTGGTTCACTTTCATGGACTATTTTTACAGACTTTCATGGACTTTTTTTGGGCTGTTTCGGTGGCCTAAGTTAGGGTTGCTATGTGGTCTAATTTGGGGCTGATTTTTTTGTGGGTCATTATGTGTTATAATGTGCTTTTTGACTTAAGTGTGTTGTTGGCATAGAATATGTAATAACATGCTTGTGAATTGTGTTGGATATAAATGTTAATACATGCTAGTTGATTTGACATTGTGATGAATTCTTGGAGATTATATGCATATGATATAATTGTCCATGGTACATATTGAAATGTATGGTTTATTTGGTTCATATGGCACTCATTCCATATGGTTCATTACATTGCATAGGTACGGAGGCATCACATTCATGGGCTTAAGCATGAATGTGAGTGTGTGTATGCATGGTTAATCAAATACCATTCTTGGTGAGTGACATGCGAAATCGGTAAAGTCGGATCGAAGATCAGATTGAGCCGCATATTGCATGAAAAACTTGTATCGGGTATAGCAAGAAGGGGTAGATCCCCCCCTCGGGTGCAAGACCCAGCGACTTGGTTATACACTCCCCTGTGGTAAAATTCTAAAAAAGTGTAGTATGGTATACAGAACCGGCGGTATAAAATCCAAAATCTGTTGCCCAACAAAACACAAGATTTTGATTTATAAAAGTACTCATTCAATGAGTAACACCCATCAATGATTTGATTTTATAATAAAACAACTGTTATTTTCAAACGATCATTGGGTGGATTTTTCCTCGAATGACGGTTTCATTGCACGAGTGCATTGCATTGTGTTGTGGGAGTCGGTGAGGACTTGGGTTATGATGCATGAGTGAGTTTCATCTCATTTCAGAGGATGACATGGTAGAATTCCAACCTATAATTGCATATTCTCACTTGGACTGTTGATGTGAACATGAAATGTTGTATGTAAACATTGCATGTGCACTTAGGTGGGGACTAGTCTCTATAGAAATTACTCTACTGGACGTGGCTCACCCTATATGGGAAAATATTTTAGGTGGAAAAAATACACCGGCGGATGGCTCCAACTTGAACTCTCATGTTTGAAGAAAGGCGAATGTGGCTGTATTTTGTGGTAATGTAAAACACTTGTGGAAATTATGTTCTCGGCATGTATTCTGTTGCAAATGATTGTAATAGAATTTATATGGACTATTGTTAAAAGAACCTTTCATGTTTTGATATAACTAGGGATATATGGACCTGATGTGGTTGATGTTTACTTAAAAATGGACCCGGTGCGGCCATTGTTGTATATTGGCCTCTAATGGGTCATGTGAAGATATGTTGCACATGATAGGTTTAGGGTAGAACTCCCCGTACAAGGGAGAATCTGCCCGACTTTCGTTAAATTATGGACCCCGGTAAATGGGGCATAATGGCACGATATCGAGTTACTCGGTTATTCCGCGAGTTGACGGGTAATCGACGAACCCCCGAATTTTTGGTTGTCACACTATGATTTCAAAAAACAAAATTGTTTAGAAAATATTTTCTTTTGAAATCACCCAAGAGTTATCCTTGGATTGCTTTCATTTCCATTTTCATCTGAATCCTCCTAAGTTAAAAATAACTAAGGGTTCATCTTAGGTGTCTAGGTCATTACTTTTGTCCTAAGCATGAAAATACATACGGAGGTCGAATGATATTGCTTTAAGGCTTGATTTCCTCTCTTCAATAATGCTTTCAGATCTTCAACTTGATAGTATCATGACTATGCAAAAGGTTGAGATTTACAATGGACTCCATGAAATTAGGCAATTATAAAATGTGATCTAACAATCTCGGATAAAATTAGATTGGGAAAATCAACAGATTCATCCATCCCTACTACATATTAAATTCTGGCTTGATTAGGGTAAATATGATTGTGTCAGAATTAGGGCATCAAATTTGCTACCAAAATCATATCAAAAAATTGTTCTTATTTGTTAATTGGCCTTGCATAAAAAATTTGGAAATGATGTCCCATTCAAAATTTGGCTCCCTCATCAATTCCTTCGCTGCCACATCCAAATTCACCAGGGTAACTGGAGGATAAATGAGGTTAGTTATAAAACCTTGGAAAAAAATTAAATATTTATTAAAAAATGCAAAACAGTAATTAGTCGTTATAGTACAGGTTGAAAACCCTAATTTTTCTAGAACTCAAATGATGAAACAGACCTCACCATTAGATTCATCTCATGAAGTCTAACTACCCTGTTAAATTTCGTCGAATTCCGAGAGAGTTGGATTTTTTTTCATTTTTCGATGTGATTGGGAGTCATGCGACTAAAATAATGAGATCAAGATTTAATTGTGAAACACGAGAAATAATTTAAATTTATTTCAATAAAAATATACAAAACTTAAGCCGGGAGAAAAAATTAATAGATTCGGGATAAAATCGAATCAGAAATGACGGAACGTGTGGCTTGATGAGAACCAAGTATTACGGCGAATAAATGGGGCAAAAAATCAAAATTTTGCCCCACTTTACACCTACAATTTCCGGAAAAGGGAGAGAAGAGGAAGAGAGAGAAAGCCAAGGGTTCTCCAAGCTTTCTTCCTCAGATCTATAAAGATCCAACCTTCAGATCTCTTTGGGCCAAGAACAAGGGTAGTTTTATGCCACGAGAGCTACGCATATATACCAAAGATAGCGGGTTTTGGCACAATCTCGAAGATAGGATTCTTGGGATCACAACTTTGAAGCTTGATTAGGGATCTTCAGGACTTCTTATGCGCGGTATTACACTACAAGAGGCATGGTTCCTTTCCTAACTAAGTTTTTTTCCAACCTAGGGTTGAAATATGAAATGAGTAGGGTGTTAGAGTTGAAATCTCATGTATAACACATGTCCAAGGTGTTAGAGAATGGAAATGGGAATAAAGAATGTGATTAAACCAAAACTTGCATGATTGGGTATTGATGAAATTGTTTGGTTGTGAATTTCATGGATAATGTGATGTTTTGAGCATGCTATGTGTTTACATGATCCTTGTGCCCTATAAGTGTATGATAAAATGTCTATGGTGGATTAAGTGTGTTATGTGTATAGAATATGCTATAACATGCTTGGTGGTGTTGTGAATTGTGATTATATGCTTTATGATATAATTGACAATTGAGAAATTGGGGAATGTTGGTAGACATTGTATATGTTCATAATATGGTGACGATATGATAAATATGATATGGTAATTGCAATTGTACATTACATTTGCATATGCATGGGGAGTATCGCATTCGTGGACATTTGACATAAGTGTGGGTGTGTGTGCTTTTTTTTGATCAAACACCGTCCTCAGTGGGTTGAGACATGGGCTCTGGAAAGTTGGACCTAGGTTTGACTGAGTCACACGAGTTGACTTGAAAACAATGGTCAGGGTTAGCAAGAAGGGTAAGATTCTCCCTTGGGTGCAAGACCAAGAAATTTCAGATACGCACTCACATTGGTATTGAGCCCATAAAGTGTGTCGGTATACGCAGAGTTGTTGGTCCATAAATGTTGTGTCGGTTGGGCACCCATTGGTGAAAGTCAATAAATACCCACTCCAAAAGAGACCTATTATTTTAATAAAATGGTCATTGGATATGTAACGTCAATGGTAGGAGCTTGGAATTTCCGAATGCATATGCATGACATGGCTTGTGTTATAAGAGCTAGTGGAGGGCTTGGGTTGCATTGCATGTGTGAGTTTCATCTCATGACATGGCATGACATTGTGGTATTCATTTATGAATTGTATATTCTTGAATGGATGATTGATTGATGAATTGCATGTGTACATTTCATATGCATTTGGGTTGGGGAGTAGCCTCCTTAAGAGATACCCTACTGAGCGTGGCTCACCCTCTATGGGCACATATTTCAGGTGTCGGACAAGTGCCAGTAGACAACCCTCACTTGGGCCCTTGTTGATGACGGAGCCGGAATGTGACTCTTAAATTACATTTTGTAAATCAATTATGTAGTTTGTTTTGAATTTGTAAATTGTATGAAAGGATATGTAATGAACTCTTTTGGACTATATTTTGATGTAAATGAATGAATGAATGAATATTCTATAAGTTTAGATGGCTAAGAGTTGAAAATGGAAAGATTTGGGGAAAATCTAGGCTTAGGTATCAGTACCTAAGTGATTGAGTACTGGTACCACAATGTTGGATGACCTAGGTACTGAAACCTAAAACTATAGGCACTAGTATCTAGATTCTAGTGGGCTTATGTACCAGTACCTAGGCATCAGGTACATGTATCCCAATGGATAGTGGGCTTAGGTACCGGTACCAAGACACATAGCTACGGTACCTAGCAAACAATGGGCTCAGGTACCAATACCAATGTACAAAGGTACCGGTACTTGGCAAAGAGAGGTCCAAGTACCGGTACTACGTATCAAAGGTACCAGTACCTCTTCACAAAACTTGAAAGTTTAAAATGAAACACTGAGGGGCCTTTACCTCTTGAATGTTCCTTTTAGATGATGTAAATAGAGAATAATAAATCCTTATTGATGGGGATTGGACTTTGGAATGGTCCTATGATCATGGTATGCACAATTTATGCATTGGGTAGGACTCCTATACAATGGAGACGCTGCCCAAAAGTTTGTTTTGATTATGATCCCAGTGAATAAGGTGTAATGATGTGGTATCTGGTTATATGGTACTCACGGGTATAATTCCGTGGGTTAATGGGTGATCAACAGGTTGAGAAAGGACCCCTGGATTTTGGGGGTTTCACAGTAGCAACATAATTCACCCCTGTCACCCTGAAGATCATAGTAGTATCAACAACAAAATTCTTCCCCTTTGCATATGTACTAAATGTCCTCCCATCTATTTTGTTTACATAACAATAGAGTTCCCAAATCACGGGACTTAAACCAAACCCAGTAATGTTCATAAAATCAACCCAACTCCTATTCTATATGATTTACATAATTCCCCAACCCAAAAAATCCTCTAACAGACCTCATAACATAAGATAACTCATACCTTTCTTGCCTATTGGCATCGTGGAATTGATTTGCATCAAACATCAAAATAATTCCTGGCATATCTCCCGTCTCTTGCCTCTGTGGACCTCAATGTTGAGCCTTACTACTTAATTTAGGCCTTGAAGTTGCTTTGTGTTTAGGTGAAAAACCCAAAAATTGAATCAGTAGAATGGTTAAAATTCCCCCAAGAATGAACTTAAACCAAAAATAAGGGATGGGTAGTATAGATCTTAGAAGAAAAAGGGTTTGGAAAGGCAACGATTTTAGAAATTTTTATGGGTTTTTGGTCCTGTAGTGCTAGAGACATTAGGGGAAGACGAAGCAAATTTTATAGATCCAAAACACGCATCTAAACGCACCTATCTTTATGAAAAATACATTTCAAATTCAAAAGCTTGCATCTGAACTCACCTACCTTTCTGTCAAAAAAATTGAACTTGCATCCAGATGGAAAAGTTGCATCTGGATGCACTTGAATCTCTAGAATTTGCTGTAAGACCTGTGTCCAGACGGACTAGCTTTTTTGTCAAATTTTTTTGAAAGCTTGAAAAAAATTGCGGAACGATGGAGACCTCAAAAACAATGTTGTGATCACTGAATAGACATGTAGCATGAATTTTTTTTGTTTTGAAATTTACGTTATAAAAAATATATTCCAACCTAAATTCGACAAAAAAAAAACAAAAAGATTTGGAAATACAAGACACACCCACACCCCCTTAACTAAATTCAATATTGTCCTCACTATGAAATTAATTCCATGATGGTCAAATTAAATAATGATAAAGATTATGAGGGTGAACTCATACCCTGTGCCACAAAACCTTTCAAGCCTATAAAAGAAACAACGAAAAATGAAAAATAGATCAGTAAAAACTAAAGTATTATAGAACAACAAGAAGCAATTGCAATTTAGTGAGCATATTGTGGATTCATCAACTCGATGGACTCCACATCCAACACAAACCCTTCAAAGAACGGTTTTAATCATTGATCATTTAACTTAAATACATTGGCATTCTTGGGGTTTTTCATCTCCACGGGCCCATGGAAAAAACTTGGTGAACATTGAAAGGACCAAACCATCAAGACCTCAACTTACTAGAAAATGGGTGTAGCCTTGAATTCGAAAGGATTACCTTTAAAAAAAAGGTTCATATGACTTCCTAACAAAAATTTGTTCTTATCATGAAAAATTTTCATCTGCTCCCTAGCAATGTTAGCATTTTCATATGCTTTATTTCAAAGCTCATCCAACTCATTGATCTGAAGCTTTCGAGATGCTCTTGTTTTTATTTTAAGTCCAAATCTAAAATTTTGATTGCTCAATATGCTCTATGTTCCAACTCCGTATGCAAATGAAATGGCTTACCGTACAACAACCGATAAAGAATCATTCACAAAATTGTTTTATGGATTGTTTGATAAGTCCAAAGCGCGTTGATCAGTCGTAAACACCAATCCTTGCGATGCAGATTCATTGTTTTCTACAAAATTTGCTTGATCTCCTTATCGTCTAGTTCAGCCTGACCACTTGTTGGTGGATAATAAGGGGATGCAACCTTATGAGTTATTAAATATTTTTTCATTAGATTTTCAAAGTAATGTTTTCCTTCAAAATCCGCTCCACTGTACAATGATTATTATTGCAACATGAAATTTTCTCAACCCATATGGCAACATAATCAACTGCAAACCAAAATATTGATGTATCCATAAAATTGGGGAAGGGTCCCATGAAATTGATGCCCCAATAGTTGCAAGCTTAAATAACTAAAATATGGTTCAAGGGCATTATATTTCAATAGGAAATACCCCTCAACCTTTGGCATCTATCACAACCTATACAAAAAAGGAGATTTCTTGAACATAGTGGGCCAGTAAAATCTATGCGGCAAAATCTTCATGGTGGTTTTATTTAAATAAAAATGTATGCCACAGTCTTTGGAATGATAAAAAGAAATAAAACTTTGTATTTCATGGTTTAGTACACACCTTATGATGATTTGATCCTTACAATACTTAAACAAGTAAGGGGCATCCATAAACATGTTACGATCTTCACCTAAAAGCTTTCTTGTGTCCATAAAGTATAATGAGTAAGAAGTGTACATGTGGCCAAATAATTCACAATAACAGCATACCAAGGTACCTAAGAAATTACTAACAACGGTTCATGAGCGAAAGGTTCTTTAATTAGCATTTTTTCTTCCTGAAAGTCATTTGTGAGCCTTGATAGATGATTTGTCATCACATTGTCTACTCCTTTCTTATCTTTAATTTATAGGTGAAACTCTTGGAGTAGAAGTAACTATCTCAAAAGTCGAGGCTTAACATCCTTTATAGTCAACAAGTACTTCAAAGTTGCATGAACACTAAAAACTACAACTGAAGAACCAACCAAATAAGATCAAATTTATTCAAGAACTACAGGAAGTATATCCTTTTCCATAGTATAATAATTCATTTGTGCATCATTCAAGGTTTTTACTTGCATAGTAAATCACATATGACCTTTTATATTTCCTTTGACCCAAACCTGCACCTAAAACATATTGACTAGCATCTCACATCAACTCAAGGGGAAAAGACTAGGCAAGCGGCTGAATGATAGGGGCAGAAATCAACATGCCTTTGAGCTTATCAAAAGCTTTATAGCATGCATCATTCCACTCAAAAGAGACATCCTAACCTAAGAGAATACACATGGGTCTACGTATGGAGCTAAAATCACAAATGAAGCTCCTATATAATCCTTCATCACCTAGGAAAGATCTAAAATCCTTTACAGTTCTAGGGGGAGACAAATTGCTAATACAATTTTTGGTTTGTCAACTTTGATACCCTCATAAGACACTATGTGACTAAGAACTATCCCTTGTGTCACCACAAAGTGACACTTCGCCCAATTCAAAAAAAGAAAAAGGAAAAATATTTGGTCTCCTCATGTCTGGTAAGAATTTTCCAAACACAAATCAAAAGAGTCGCCATAAATAGAAAAATCATCAATAAAGACCTCCAAATAATTCTCCATTGTATCACTGAATAAACTAAACATACGCCTTTAAAAAGTGGTGAGAGAATTTCATAGACTAAATGACATTCTACAATATGCAAATGTACCAAAAGAATATGTGAATGTCATTTTTTCTTGGTCATCTTATACCCTAAGTACCCATCTAGAAAGTAGTAAAAAACATGACTTGCTACCTGATGAAGAAAAACCAATGGAAAATGGTCCTTCCTAGTCATAGAATTAAGTTTATGGTGGTCAATACGCATTTTTCACCCTATAACAACACGTGTTGATACTAACTCACTCTCCTCCTTCTTGACTACTATTACTCCCGACTTCTTGGGGACTACTTGGGTTAGGTTCACCCACTTACTATCACAGATGGGGTAAATAGTATCCTCATCTAACAACTTAAGCTCCTTAGCATGTACAACCTGCTCCATATGAGAATTCAACCTATGTTCCATTTGACGATTTGAATTAGCATTTTCCTCTAATTATGTACCATGAATACACTAGAGAACTAATGCCCCTAATATCAGCGATGGCCCATCCTATAGCACTATGATGAGGCTTGAGGACATCTAATAGATTCATCTCCTGGGACTTTAACAGCTTAGAAGATATTACAATTGGATATGTCTCCCCCTCCCCAAGAAAAGCATACTTAAGGTCATATGGAAGGGGTTTCATCTCAAGTTTAGTTGTAGTGACACTAGAAGAAACTGTCTTTGTGACATTTGGTGATAAATATTCAAACTTAGGAACCCATGGTCCAACAATTGAAATTGGCATGTCATTTAGTAATAAAAACAACTTAGAACATTCATCATTCAGCAAAGATCCTAAACCATTAGGCATAGACTCAACCAAACATGTCTCTAAAGAATCTCCATAGAATGCCCTATTTACATGTTCTTGAGCAAGTGCCTTAATGGAATGCACTTTGTGAATTTCCTTCTTCCTAGATTGCTTTGAAATATTAAAGATATTCAACTCCAATGTTATATTCACAAAAGAAAGCTCCATGACCCCACTCCCATAATTAATTAAAGTATTAGAAATAGCTAGGAAAAGTCATACTAAATGATAAGAAACTGATTACCAGCATGCAAACTAGGTGCATGTCCAACATTATGAAATCAACAGGAAGTATATTTTGTGCACTAGATCAACCACATCCTCAACCACCCTTACGAGTCTTAATAGATTGGTCAACTAACTACAAAGTCATACTAGTACGCATAAGTTCACTAAAACCTAGTTGTTCATAGACTATGTATGGAAGTAGGTTGACACCTGCTCCAAGATCAAGTAAAGTTTGCCTAATCTTGAAGTTTCCTATGTTGCAAGAAACTGTTGGACAACCTCGATCCTTGTACTTGGACAGAATCTTATATTGTATGATAGCACTATCTTGTTTAGTGAGGAATGCCCTATTTTGAAAATTGATTTTGTGAGATCCCAAAATTTTAGAAGTAGTTTAAGCATAATTATGTGGACAAATTTTAATTATGTGAAATTATTTATTAGATGGAATTTGGTGTACGAAAAAAGTATTGGGTTGATTTTGAAATCACTTAAGAATTTGGGGGAGGCAAATAGAATTATTAAAGTGCATAAAATATCTTTATACAAGTGTCAAGACTAATGTGGTGGGCTATTTTATGTGGGTGTATGTGTGTCATGTGTGTGTGTGTTTGACTAGGTGTGGAAAATGTGTGTGTGTGTGTCTACTTAAGTGTAGAAGTGTGTGTGTTTAATTCATAAAACACTGTGTGTGTGTGTGTGTGTGCACTTTAATATGTAGTAAAGTGAGTGTGTTTAATTTGTAAACCAATGTGTGTGTGTGTGTGTGTGTTCTTGCTTGTTAGAAACCGAGAGTGATGGATAATAAAAGAGAAGGAAGAAAAATAAGATATGTGTGTCTTCTTGATGCCGAGAACAAGGAGGAAGAGAGGGAGAGAGAAAAATAAATCTTGGAGGTTGTATTTAGTTTAAATCGAGAGGAAGAAGAATGAAACGGAAATCAGAGTTATCGAAGTCATTTGAGGTACGGGGTGGTATGCAATATGCACTCGTTAAATCTCTTTGCAAAGAATATTTCTTTGATTATCCTATTATTTGTATTCCAACTTGTGTTATCGTTATTTTAGAATTTTGATTGAATATCGTTGAATATTTTGATCTCATTGATCGTGTTCTGTCGATATTGAGATGGGATCGTGGCTGCCAATAGCCGATGCATCGCCAGCCAAAAGACCCATGAGATCGAGTTGAGGTGGAGTGATTGGTGAGGGGTCAGATTTGTGTTAAGATTCTGTATGACGTGTGATATGTTAATTTGATATTTGTATCTGTTGATTGAGATACTTTGTGATACTCGATTATTTGGTATCTAATGTTCTTGAGCATATTTTTCCTCGTCATACTGATTTTAGAGAAAAGATCGGAACGAGATAATCAGAGTATTAAAGACGAGGAGATGTCGATATAATTGATGTTTTAATTGTATTGACATATGTATTTGTATTGGAAGATGATGTTGATAAATGAAATTTTGTTGGGACAATTAATGCTCTGTCATTTTTATTTGGGTGTTTTTATATCAATTAACATCTCCGAAAAGAAGAGAAAAATCAGGGCGTTACAAATATTTTCCTTTATAGTACATAAGTCCTTTACGAACTTTGAATTGAAGGACAAATACTTTCTGGCATCTAACAATGGAATGTTGATTTTTAGTTGCTTAAAAAGCTCGTAAATATCAACATGTTGATTCAACTTTTGGGCCTTTTAACCTTTGTGGAAAAGGAGCAAGTATGGGACATGGTCCTCACTCCCCTTAAGTTCAATCTTATCATTGGAAATTGGTGTAGATTTAACAATGGGAATAGATTCTTTGGGCTCGATGGTTGATGAGAGCATAATATTACATATTCTAAGCCTCATAACTATTCATTTTAGTTATGCTAATCACTTAATTCCTTTATTTTAGTTGAGTTTTGTATTTTGTAGTGCTTTTGTGTTTGCAGTAGAATTGGTGTAAAAATAGGGATTGACATGTGTTTCAATGCCATAGAAGATTTGGGTCATGTTCTAAGAGGTCCAAGAGTACATCCAAGGCCTTTACAAGCATAATTGGAGAAAAGACACTTTCTATCGATAGGTCTTGTACCAGTACAACTGAGAAAGAGGTTCTACCAGTAGGTCATCACTCCTACTAATAGGTGCAATCTAGAGAGTTGTCATACCAATAGGTGAGTATTGTCCTACCAATAGGTTTGAGATAGAGAGGCATCCTACCAAAAGAAGAGCAGAGCAACCAATACGAAGAAAACAGTGAACAATCCTACATGTAGGTCATTTTCTACTTCCTATCGGTAGGTTCCTAACGATTCAATAAGTAAGACTCCTAAGGAAAGCAATCTATTGAAGATTTTAAAGGCTGTGATTGGTGGACATGAAAGAGAAATTTTAGCACAAAATTTTCTATAAATACCCAAGTCTTGCAAAAGAGAGGGGGCTTCCATTCCATCGTTAAATTCACCGTTCTTCTTTTTCTCTCTTCTAGAGTTCTTAGTCTTTCTTATTTTTTTTAGTTTTTCTCCATTGTTTACTTTACAAGATTTATTTAAATTCAAGTCTTTAATTTATGTAAAGCAATTACTTTTGTTTACTTTTTGCAAATGATTCAAACTCATTGCAATTTCAATGCAAGGTATTTACTTTACTTGCGAATTCAAATCTTGCAATTTTAATTCTTTGTCTTTTTGTTTTAATTTACAATGATACTTTCTTCAATTGATTTTATTTTACTTTCTGTCATGCGTGACTAGTCATTCACCGAATTAACCAGATGGAGTCATCTCATCCATGTATTGGGGATTTTGACTCAAAACTAAGGCTAGTCTAATATCGAGTTATTTGGTTCAATTGAATAGGTTAATTGGGAATATGCTCAATTGTATATCTTCTTACTTACGCATCAACAACTAAGACATGACATTGTTAATTCTAGTAGTCTCTACAGTTTTAATAATTCTGTTAATCGATTCAATTAATTTCCAGTACACATTTGTTATTTATTAAATTGGGTGTTTAGAGAATATCTACCGCTTGGATGAGCTTGATCGTAATCTCGATCAAATTTGAGTCAACATACCTATTCACAGTGAGGTGATCTCTACAGATTACCCGGTTCTTTTCTTTAAGTGTTATTTCTTTAATTAATTAAGTTTTCTAACCAACTCTCAAATACTGTCAGAATTCCAAGTTTTTATTTCTTTTTGTTTCATCTCCATTTGAACAAACGGTCTTACCTGAGAAGACGACTTTGATAATCGACCGAGTTGCGAATGATATCTTTTCCGGCACTTGAGAATTCATGTTAATTAAATAAAATTCTGAGGAGCAAGCAATTTGGCCCCATTGCCAATGAAGGAGAGGTGCTTCAAGAGGTGATTCAGAGGTTGCCATGGTAAGTTTTGTGATTTTCATGCAAGCTCAGGTGCATTCTTCATTGTAATGTATTTTAATATGCCATTTCTTTGTGATTATTGTGCATAGTTTGTTTTTGTTTATTTAGTTTTTGTTTGAATGTGGGAAAGAGAGACACTTCATAATAAACTTGTAAGACTTGACCCCACACACACTGAAAATGGACGAAATTAATTATGAGAACCCACAAAATGTGGGTAATCACGGACATAACTTTCCTCTAGGTCCACTAGGTCCAAATAATGGGAATTTTAAAAATAATCTCCCACCGGCTCCATATGTGAGAATGATGAGAGATTATTCTACCCAAAAGTTCCTCCACTCCTTCATGCAGACTTTTGTTGTAAAATATGGAATGCTCCAACTACTTCCACAATTCCATGGTGTGGATAAGAAAAACCTCTTCCTCAATATCAAGGAATTTGAGGAGGTAGTTAGCACATTCCTATAATAGAATATGCATGAGGAAGTGGCAAGAATGAAAATTTTCCCATTCTCATTAAAGGAGAAGGTAAAAACTTGGCTCAACTCTAAAGCCTCGAACTATGGCTACTTGGGTTGAGTTGCAAAAAGAGTTTCTTAAAAAAAATCCCAATTTATAGAACAACTACTTTGAAAAAACAAGTACAATTTTTTTAAAAAAAGTTCAATGAACAGTTTTATGACTGATGGTAGATATTCAAAGATCTCTTAAATGTCATACGACATCATGGCTTTGAACCATGCTAGTTAGGAGTTTCTTTTATGAAGGAATTATAATAGTTTATCGACATGAAGTGTAATGGTGAATTTTTTAGTAAAGAGCTCGAGGAGGCATTAGACTATTTTGATAGTTTAGTGGAGAATACCAATCTTAGGACATTTCTGATCTCTCTAAACGAGCACTTTTGGACTTGGGTGCGAGTGTAAATCTCCTACGCTTTTCAATCTACAAGAAATTAGGCTTGGGAGAATTGAAGCCTACTTCAATCACACTCCAATTGGTAGATTAGAGTGTAGAAGTAACAAGGGGTAGTGATTAGCCCAAAAACATGACATTTTTTGGATGATAATATGTCGTTTTATACTTACTTTTTGTCATGAAATTGAGGAAAAATTTATTTAATCTTCGTTTTGATGAAGTTTTGTGTAAATGCAGGAAAAATGATATAAATAGCCTGAATTAAGCCCCGAGTGAAGCGTTTGAAATCAATGAAGATGAGGGGGTAGATTAATGGAAGGCTTGGAGGGTGATGAAACCAAGACAAATTTAATTTGGTTGAAAACCTTCCAGAAGGTTTTGCCTGGGATTGCTTATTCACTGCCAAAACCTTCCAAAAGGTTTTGCCTATTAGCTACCTCATTTAACTGTTCATACACAAACCTTCCGGAAGGTTTCTGTCAACCTTCCGGAAGGTTTTTCCCAGACAGCCTACAACTCAGGCTCTGTCATTTGTGGGTCCCACTTACACTTCTCCAACAGGTCCCCTTACATCCCATACACGTCTACACGCCTCCCCTCACTTCTATTGGGACTTGGATGGCTTTTGCATTGATGAGGAGAAGAGAGAAGAGGAAGGAAAGAAGAGATGAAGACTAAGCTTGTCCTAGCCTGCAACACTCCATCAAATCAACCCATTTTTGTGTAAGACCTACCACACACCTATAGGAGCTCTCCGTGGACGTTTTTGTAGGATTCATTCAGCATATTATGCAATACACATTATAATATAGAGAGAGAGTCTAGGAAGAAGATGAATAATGTTAGAGAGAGAAGTTGAGATTTTTGCATTTTCTTCCACACATTGTCTTGTAATTTGATGTAAGAATCTTCTAAGCTTGTTTGAAGTCTTTAATGCCATTTATTTCAAGTTGCTTTTAATTTTAATCTTCCATTCAAGCTTTCACCATTAATGCATTCATGTCCTTCATTTTCTTAGTTTTAAAATGGGTTTTAAATGCATTCTCTTTTAGTTTATGTTTTCTTGCATTAATTTAGTTACAATCTTCATTGCTCTAGAATGTCTTTCCATTACGTTATTGTTTTTCCTTTAAGCACGAGTAGCTAAGTCTTTAAGTTGACTAATCCAAAGGAGACCTCCTTGTGTGTATGTCATTTCAACTCATCTTCTTTTCTCCCCTCGGTGTATGATGGTTCGGTTTGACTGGGTTGAGTGTGGACATGGTTGTGAGTCTGTGATATCTCGTAGACTTGTCATGGGTTATGCTTGGATCCTTACTTCCATCTTGTCCCGAGCTTCCCACAAATCAATCTTTCATCTATACACCATTGGAGGAAGGTTTCGAGTTGACTTGGCATTCCCATTGGAGTGAACCTTTTGGATTAGCCAACACTTGTTTCCCATTTCATTTTCATTACAAAACAATTCACAAACCAAACTTCAACAACAAAAGATTTTACACTTTATTTTTACCAAAATCACCTTCAACACGATTACATCCTTCCCTGAGGAGACGACCTTGGAATACCTCCAAGTAAAACGCGACACACAAAAGTCTTCTTGCGCTTGGGAAACATTTTTGATCACTCACACTTCATTTTCCACCATTCCTTTGCCCTTTCTCTTGACATCATTCCAAGGGAGAGTGACACTCCCCCTTTCACACATACATCATACATACAAATTGAGGGTGGTGTCCGGAGGTTAGGAACAACAAGGAAATAATGCAAGTAGGTAGTGATGAGAATAGAATATTACACATCATGCATCTCTATTGTACCCATTTTACTTGTTTTGTGGTGAAATTTGAGGAAAATGGTTTTAAATTTACAATTAATGAAGATTTATGTGATTGTAGGTAAAGAGATGGTAAGGTCATGTATAAATCATCCCATCAAGTGCTCAAAGTCAATGGGGAAGAATGGACCGCTTAACGGATGGCTCGGGACCTAAAATAACCAAAGAAATCCAAAGGCAGGGCAAAATCTACCGGTAGAGGACAACCAAGACCTACCAGTATATGACTCAATACCTACTTGTAGAAAAGGCTATTGGAAATATTCTACCTCTATTATGCAAAAACCTACCGGTAGAAAAGCTTACTAGAAAAAATCTATCGGTAGATTTTCAACGTTCCACTGGTAGATCTTGCCTAGATCTATCAGACACTTTTTCACACATCTCTACCTACTCTTGGGGCCCACTTCTTGTACTCTAAGTCATACCCTGACATGGTTGACACTCCATGATCCTCTCCTAACCCCTAAAGTCAGATTTGAAGTAAGAGAGAGGGGAGAAGCAAGAGAGAAAATGGGTGCTTGAACAAGCATGGGAAGACCATGCTTGAACTGAAATTGCTTGTTCAAGTGGACAACCTCTCTCAAATCATTCCAATTCAGTTCACACATGCTTAAGGGAGAGGGGATGGATGAAAATTAGGGGTTCTTGCACCATTATTGAGATTTCATAAGCTTTTAGAGAGAGAAACTGAGTTTTTACATTTCCTTCACCATTTTCATTGTAGTAAGCTCTATTTTACTTGTAATATTTCCCTCTTACACTCTAATCTATTTTATTCAATTTGTAATCAAGCTTAACTAAGTGTTCTTGTATTTTCATTTTTACATTTGGGTATTTTATCTTCAAGCTTTGAATTTTCGGTATGAATGACTTTGCTCTTGTAGTTTAAACCTTTTCTTACATGAGTACAAGTTTCATAGTTGATTTCACTACCATGTTTCTTTACATCATGTTTGTTCTTGCCTTTATTAGGAGTAGCTAAACTTTTAGTTGGCTAATCCAAGAGGAATTTTCTTTTGGGTATGTGAAATCGACTCTCCTTCATTCTTCCTCATAGTGTAAAGTGTTTGATTTGACTAGGTTGAATGCTGACATGGTTGTGGGCACTTGATATACCGTAGACTTGTCACAGGGTATGCTTTTGTCCAACACAACCACATTAGTCCACACTTCTTACGAATCAATCAAACACCGGACACCATTGGTTGAATGAAATGAGTCGATTTGGCATTCGCATTGGAATGACCTCTATGGATTAGCCAACCTTGCTTTCTTGTTTATTTTACAAATAACAAACCACCAAACTTCAAATCACACAGCTTTTCCAATTTTTACTTTGCACAAATCATGTCACGCCTTGAATTTTCACAAACCCAGGGAGTGAGTGAAAAAGAAGAAGAAAGTAAATGAAAGGTCATTAGGTTGGATAAATTTATTTTTCATTCATTTCCCTTGTTTTCCCAAAATTAAAATTGAAGACTTGCTAATTTAACTCAACCAAAATAGTCTCCTAACGTTGCTTAAGCATCTCTCCCAATTAATATTTCAAATAGTTTAAGTCATGTTCAAAAATGGCTTCCAAAATAGCCCACCCAATGTCTCTAAATAAGCCCTTGGATAATGGTCCAAATGGGTTCCAAATGTCCTAAGACATGTGCCAATAGTAGGTCAAATATCCTACCTAAAATGGTCCTAGTAAGTGGCCAAACAAGGCCTTGAAATATGACTAAAAAGTGTCCCAAGAAAATGCCCAACATGGCTTGATATAATGGCCTAATATAGCCTATAATGGGCTCAAAAAATTATGGTCAAACATGTAATTTTTTTTGTCAAACATGTAATTAAATGGCCTTGAAAAGCAGATCATGAAATGTCATGACATGGCCAAAGTAGCGGCTTCACAGCAAGGCAAGGCAGTAACACGCATGGGCAAGGCAGGTGCAGGCGTGCAGACAGGTGATTAACCCTAACTAGTGTGTAATTTAAAATAATTAAGTAATCAAATTGGTAAAATAAACTAACCAAAACTTATTAATTAAAGTCAATTAAGGTTTTGTATGTAAATAAAGGTATTATCAGTTTTATGTTTGAAATTACAGGGTTTAATGTAGAAATACCGGAGAATACAAGGCAAATTGGAAAAGCAAAAAACTACAAAGGACTAAAATGCAAAAGATTCTAGGAATAGGCCAGCACACGACAAATGGTAGCCCCAAAACACGACAAGTAGCAGCCTTAGAAGATGATACGAAGACCTCTTGCAAGGCTCCATCGTCCGGACGGTGGTGGGGCTTCCGAACGGCCACCTTGGTCGTTTGT
>CM042201.1:378848-413078 GCA_023539305.1 Ilex asprella | reverse complement strand
ATTCCTAACTTAGCAAAATATCATACCTAAATGATTTTTCTCAAATCGAGGGAGTTGTGTTTGTTGTGCAACCAAACTGATCAGTGAGAATATAGTCCTTGCTGAGAGGAACAACTTACTAGAAGAAAGTCTTGCAAGAATTTTGGTCTATGAGTGTGTTTCGGTGGCTTGAAGCTTGGAGAACCTAGGATTTTTCTTCACTTTGTCTCCATGAACGTTTTCTGCTCTTTCTCTAGACCAAAAATGATATTTTTTATACTAAGCGGGCTATATTTATAGTGGGGGGGCAAAGGCACAAAATGACCCTTTTGCCCTTATGAATTCAGGACCTCGTTACACTACAACCCATCCCGAAACGCCTCAATTCGACATTTTATTTTAACCAAAGTTCTTAAAATTATTTTAAATGAATTTTTTTAAAAAAATAGATTTTCTCTTGTGTCCGAGTTTAACCGATTCCACCAGGGATGCCCTTTTGGCCCAATTTTTAAAATTATTTTCATTTAGGGTCAAATTCACACAGTAAGTGTATTTTAGCATTCTAAGCATGTTTTTCTTTTATGGCATACTCAAATTATGCTCTTAAACATGAATTTTGCCTAAATGAAACATATGTAGTGCCTTATCGGCAATTGGTGCATGAATAGTGCCCTACCGGCAAAATGAAAAAATTTATCCTCTTTTCAAAACACCGACCTCCAGAAATCTTGAAAAATTTCCTATTTCTTACCTCTTTGTAATTTTTCCCTTTTCCTTTAACACAACAACCTCAAAACTAATTGCAGACTCAACCAATACCTAATTCTAGTTAATCAAAAACCAAAACCCTAAATACTCAAAAGAAGATGGTATGATTTTATGCTAAATTCTAAAAACATACGCAATATAATTCAGTCCAATAAAAGATCAAAATATCATGCTATGGAGTTTAAAACATCACAAAAATAAAAACTAAATAACTAAAACACAACCATTTTTGTAGGTATTCACGATTGCATTTCCCCTATCTAATAAGTCTTTCAACCTTTTGGTTATCCCTAATGAACGAATTTTATCTTGTAAAGGTTTTCAAGGAACCAATTCACACATAGCTATTTTTAGGCCTAAAATGCTATGCAAGAGTATTCACACACACTTTATCATTAAGGACTCGTGTGTGAGTAATATCAATTAATTCAATAAATCAATTAAACCAAATGCCCATCCTTATAAGTTATCCAAAACAAGCTTTGATGCAATTCTCACTAAGATATCACTCTGAATAGAACTCTCTGATTATAATGATTGTTCACTCAAAGTATATGTGACCAAAATTTATGTTAACAAAATAAATATATTTCACATATTTCTATACAATGAAAGGCATTGTGAAATGAATAAACTTAGCATAATATTATGAAATAACGCTAAAGCAATAAGAACAATACAATCAATGTATCCCTTCATTAAATCTAGCATATGACTTACCATCGTTCTCAAAATCAATTAGGACTTGGTTGTAGTGGGGTCAAGGTTAAGAAGTAAAAGAAACGATGGATTAAGGAAGTCAAAAGAGTTATCTTTGTAACACCCCGCATTTTCTTTTATAAATGTATATAGATATATAATAAATAATTGTTGTAAAAATGCTAATATCGGTAAAGATGTATGGATGAACTAAGTAGATAGTAAGAGTAGAAATAAAAATGTGAGTTGAGGTAATAGGGTATGTTGTAGAAGTTGGGGGTAGTCCAGAGTTAAAACACACTTTAGAGAGAATTTGGATAAAAAGAAATTTTGGATATTTCCCTAGTGTTTGGATCATAATTTTTTATTTTGACATCATTTTGATCTGAAATTTGGACAGTAGATAGCAGACTTCCAGGGCTACAAAATCGTATTTCATTAAAATTTTCGAAATCTACCTCTAAATAGGCCAAAACTGCACTATAAGATTCAGCAAAAACAGGAAGTCCGTTCGAACGTTAAATGACGTTCGAACGGAATTTTGTTCCAGTACTTTTTCTCTGATGGAAAAACCAAAGTACTGGGAGCAACCCATGTTCAAAATTCAAGGACGTTCGAACGTTGGTTCCGTTTGAACGGTAAGTACGGATTCTGCCTTTCCAGAATCGCGCACAGGGGGTTATTTTTCCTACTATAAATACTTAAACACGCCTACATGGATCTCATTTTAGCATTTATAACCCTAGAAACACTTAGAGAGAAAGACAGAAATAGAGAAACACAAGATCAAAGGGGAAAAACAACAGATTGAGGAGTTAATTCAAGATCAAAACCTAGATTTCAAGAACACAAGGTAGGGGATTTCTTCTCTTTCTCTTACATTGAGACTAGGTTTACTTATATGTATTCTTTACACTCTAAATCTTATATGTATGCTATAGATCATTGATTCTTGATATCCTTATGAATATTAACATGCTTTAAACAATATTAATGGTTGGTTAACCATTAAATCCTTGTTCTTGGCCAAAAACCCTAGTTTTTCAAGATAGATGAACTTTACTCTAAATTTTCCTTTATTCTTGATTTCAAAACCTAAGTGTTTCATATTGAACAACAAAATGGTGTTTATGACAATCTCTTATATTTTTCATACTTGGTTATTGAAATTGTCACATAATGAAATTGGAGATTTTGTTAATACTTGGAAATTACTAATTGATTGAGAATATGTTGGTTTCCTTATTGTATGGTTTTTGTGAGGGACTTGAATTGCCATCGAAAGATGCCGTAGAGTGTTAGAAGTTAGTCTACCCCGGTAGGGGTGAGATAGTTTCCTAACACTTGTAGTGGGTTGTCATTTGGTAATACAACCACTATCGTTCACTGGAGTTCGAACTAGGGTTGGTATACCTTTCCTGGGGAGGGATTCGTCACTGCCATTGGGATGGTAGACGCCCTTTCCCAAAGAGCTTGTGATTTGATTGTGATGGATGAACTAGGTATAGTCATTGGGTAGATTCTTGAGAAACAATCAACGTACATGGCATGGGATGAACCAATATATATCTATATACCTTCATGAGAATATGAATTGGATTATGTCGGAGCAGGTGCATTGGTATGAGACAATGCAACGGCAGGCACCGGTCCAAACCATTTGGCAATGGTTATGATTAAAGAATGCATTTTTCTATGTCCATTTGATTATCACTGTTATATAAACTTGAGATCTGTTTACATGTCCCTATTTTTTTTCAAAAGTTATATATGATATTTGTGAAATGAGACCGACCATTTTATATGTTTTTATAAACCTTGTTTGGGTTTGGGAAGATTTTGCTGTAGAGCTTCGTGCTCATCCCCTACAATTACATATTTTCAGATCATGTACTAAATGAGGAGTTGGGAGTTGAGGAGCCCGTACACTGAGAAACTCCACTAGACGGGGAGGTGGATCCTGAGGTGGACACTTAGAGCGACACATCCTTTTGTACTAGACTAGGATATTCTTTTGAAACAATGTAAAGTCTAGTTTATATTTTGTTATATTCCGCTGTGCTACTTTAGTTAACTTTTGGTATGTAACGACCAAGATGGGTCTATTCTTTTGGGAGAATGATGTAAATTCTATGGATAATTTTATGAAATCTTATTTATTGATGGATTATGTTAGTGCTCTCATGCAGTGAATGGTGTTTAGAATGTAATACCGTCCAGGGTGTGTTTTGGGGTGTTACAATCCTTGAATTTTTTCTCTTCTTTTTTGCTATCACTTCACTCACTTTTTTTTTACTTTCTTCACAACCTCAGACTTTTCCATTTTTTCACACATTGCAACTTCTGATTTCCAAGCATTTTTCCACTTCTTCTATCTTTTCTCTTCTTTTTTTCAATTCCATGCATTTGAGCATCTATTTTTTCAAACTCCATCCACTTAAGGGAATTCTAGGGATAACCAAGGTAAGATATTTTTCTTTTATAACTGGCATGGCTATTATTCATAACTAAGAATCAAACATTCATTTTTGGCTCAATCACGGCTTCTAAGGAAAAATTTATAAGAAAGAAACAAGGTAAGGATCAAAAATTAATCAAAAGATGACAAATTATTAAATGATAGGGATACAACCAACTGATCATTCCTTATACTCTAACCAAAACAAGCCTAATGAGATTATTGAAAGAATTAGATATCAAAGAAACTATTTCATGAGTAAATATCATATAACACTCCAACAAGATAGACTCTAAACTCATAGGGTGATATATTCATCTCCACTATATATGTCAAGCTCTTTAAGACAAGATTTTCATCCAATAGATTGCAAGAATTAAATGATCATAGTATACATAAAGTTGAGTTCCTGATGACAAAGCAACCATGATACTCAATCATAGAATAAATTCCATCAATTAGCTACTATGCAAATCAACTCAAATTCCAATCACATATCAAATTTTTCAAGTAAGTTTAAAATAAAGGATAATACATTCAAGATAGCTAAAAAATATGTTTTTTTTTATTTTTATAGGAGCAAACAAATAAACAAAAAGCAATTAAAAACAAAAGATGGCTTGGGGTAGAGAAGATGACCTTGCAGTATGAGTTCATGGCAGGGTCCCGGATGGACATTGCACGGATGATCTAGGAGGTTATGAGGGATTACGCCAAGGCCGCCAAGCCTAGGGTGAACATGCCTTATGCCCAATTAGTCTCCCAAATTTCTTAAGGAGTAGGATAAAAGTGTACCCAAGCAATGTGTTGTCCCCACTTTAGTCTGACCTGATTGGTAAATAGAGTAATAAGAAGAGGAAGGCTATGACTAAGGCGCCTAGGCATCCAAAAGAGAGGGCTGGGCCATCTGCATCTACACAGTACCAGTACAGTTTGCCCAGTTTTACCTATTTTCTCTGTTTTTCATTTTCAATTCATTCCAAACCCTTCCAAAACCAACTTAGACTCATATCACATACATTTGTACATCAAACATAGTTGGTACTAGTTTTATGGCCAATAATTTCATATGTTTACAAGCTACAACTAAGTTTAAACTAATATCTACTATATTGGCCTTTACTACAATTATAACCTGTATGGTTCATTCCTACACCATTACATCTATTAAATTACTAAACATTATTTTATCATTCTATTAATATTAACATGTGGCGGGGTTTACAATCCACCGCCTTAAAGAAAGTTTCGTCCTCGAAACTTACCTCAAGTAGTAAACAAATACGGGTACTTCTCTCGCAGCTCCAGCTCGGATTCCCAAGTTGCTTCCTCCACTCCATGATGTTGTCATAAGACTTTCACCAATCAGATGACTTTGATATGATGCACCTTCTCCTTGACATCGAGGATCTCTACCGGTTGTTCTTTATATGTTGTTCCATCTTGAACTTCTATATGTTCCAAATCTACGACATGCGTTGCATCCGATTGACACTTTCTCAACATCAAAATTTGGAACACGTCGTGTACGCCTGATAATTGAGCTGGTAACCGAAGTTGATACGACGTTTTGCCCACCGCCTTGATCACTTCGAAAGGTCCGAAGTACTTTGGAGCTAATTTTTCCTTCTTGCCAAAACGAAACACTCCCTTCATGGGTAAAACTTTGAGGAACACATAGTACCCCTCTTGGAACTCCAATGGTCTTCCTCTTCTATCTGCATAGCTTTTCTGTCGACTTTGTGTTGTGCGTAGTTTTTCCCGAATGAGTTGAATCTTCTCCGTAGTCTTCCGAACAATCTCTGGCCCAAACAAGCACTTTCTCCAGCTTCTAGCCAACAAGTCGGTGACCTATATAGTCTCCCATACAACGCCTCATAAGGTTCCATGTCAATGCTAGCCTGATAACTGTTGTTATATGCGAATTCCACCAACGGCAAATACTCGCTCCAGCTTCCCTTGAAGTCCAACACACAAACTCGTAGCATGTCTTCCAGATTCTGTATCACCCTCTCGGATTAGCCATCCATTTGGGGATGAAATGCGGTGCCGAAGTGCAATTATGTCCCCATAGCTCTTTGAAAACTTTGCCAAAACTACGCCACGAAACGAGAATCACGATCCGATACGATAGACAGTGGTACTCCATGCAATCGTACAATCTCGCGGATGTACAACTTGCTCAAGGTCTCTAAAGTGTCTGTGGTCTTCATACTCAAGAAATGAGCTAATTTGGTGAGTCTGTCCACAATGACCCATATTGCACTATGCCCTCTCGACGTCCATGGTAAATCCGACACGAAGTCCATGGTGATGTGATCCCATTTCTACTTTGGAATAGGTAAGAACTGTAGCAATCCTCCGGGCATTTGATGTTCAATCTTCACTTGCCGACAGACTGCACATCGTGCTATGAACCTTGCCACATCCTTCTTCATTCCCTTCCACCAAAATTGACACTTCATGTCTCTATACATTTTTGTGCCTCCGGGGTGGATAGCAAACTTAGAGTGATGATACTCTCCTCCTTTAAAGACGAATCATTTGGAACACATAGCCTCTCCCATATCTCAGTTCTCCATTTCTCAAAGACTAACCTTTCACAATTTCTCTATTATCTAATTTAGCTCGAATCAACTTGAAGTTAGGATCCAAGTATTGTAACTCCACAATCCTACGTTGGAGGATAGGTTGGGCTACAAGGTTGAATAGGCATGGTCGAGATCTATCTTCTCCAATCCATAGGTCATAATCTCCAAGGGTATCCCTCATCTTCCATTTAGTTGTAAGAGCATTGAGTTCACCTCGAAACTTTCTACTAAGTGCATCTGCTACTATATTGGTCTTCCCCAGATGGTAGTTGAGTGTAAAATCATAATCTTCTAGACACTCAACCCATCTTCTTTGGCGAAGATTCAAGTCTTTCTGTGTGAATATATACTTGAGGCTCTTATGATCCGATTACACTTGGAACTTCTCGTCATACAAGTAACACATCCATAACTTAAGAGCAAATATTACAGCGGCAAACCCCAAGCCATGAGTGGGATAATTATGCTCATGAATCTTGAGTTGCCTTGAACCATAAGCAATCATTTTACCTCCTTGCATTAGAACACATCCCAAGCCTCATAGCAAAGTATCGGTGTATACATCATATCCTTCCTCACTGCTTGGAATAATGGGGACAGGAGTTATTGTCAATCTTTCCTTCAAGGTGCGAAAAGCTCGTTCACACGTTTGAGTCCACAAGAATTTTTCTCCCTTCTTCGTAAGGTGAGTCATCGGCATTGCAAGTTTTGAGAACCTTTCTACAAACCTCCAGTAGTAGCCTAAACCCAAGAAACTATGTATTTCAGTCACATTCTTCGATGGTTCCCACTTCATCACTGCTTTAATCTTGGCGAGGTCAACGGCTACCCCTTGTTCGGACACAACATGACCAAGGAATTTCAATTTCTTCTTCCAAAACTCGTATTTACTCATCTTTGCATACAAACTTATGCTCTTAATGTCTGTAAAATCCGAGAAATTTTAAATTTTTCTGGAAAGGGCAAAATGGTTATTTTGCTATTATAATACAAAATTAAAATACGTGTTCTATAGACCTCATATGACACAACAGACTTCGTCGTTGGATTCGTATCGCAAAATCTAGTCACCTTGTCGAATTTCATCGAATTATGAGATAGTCGGATGTTTGTGCATGTCGTTCGAGGCAACTAGGTGGTGGATGACCCCACAAGGGTCTCCAAATATAATTATCTTAAAATTTAAGTATAATTGGATTAAAGTACCAATAGCATAAATTTGGGCTAAACACAAAATGTAATAAATCGTTTCAGGACAAAAACGGACCCGAATAAGCGGGGGACACTTGACACGATCTGGGCCAAGTCTCGAAAAATATAAATAGGGCCTTAAATGGGGTATTTCAGCAGAAATATCCCATTTTTCAGCCTTGTTCAGCCTCCCACAGAGAAAGAAGAGATACAAGAGGGAAAATACAAGTTCTTCAAGTTCTCTTTCGATTTTCCCAGAGTTCCATCGCTCGGAATCCGTTAAGCCAAGAGGGAAAATCAATCACTGTCACGAGGGATACATCTACGTACCAAAAATAAGAAATTTCACCGAAAATCCAAAAGGGGAGAATTGGGAAATCAAAGTTTTTGAAGTGATTTTAGAGTTGTAGAAGTCTTTCACACTTCTATTGAGGTAAGGTTCTTCCTACCTTGGATTATTTTTTCTTAGATGTTGGTAGACTAAGGGTTAAATTTATATATGCCTATGTATTGATTTTGTATATATGTATATGGTTATGGAAGTGGAAAAGTGAGCATGGAAATGATTTAGGTTAGTTTTTAGCTTAATTTTGATACATGGAAGTTACATGTGATTGTTCTTGTAACTTAGGAAATCTTGAGGCATGCTATGTGTTTTATAAATTGCGTCTTTAAGGCGTTTGATTAAATGTCTTGGATGTTTGAATGTTGTTGTTGGATGAAATAACATGGCTAATTATGTTGTGTTATGTGCACTTATGCTTGTTGATATATTGAGCGTGATGGAGAATGAAATTTATATGCATAAGATATAATTTTTCCATGGACTATGATGATGTGTGGGAAATATTGCTCATGTGGTTTCATTACATGTTGGGCATGATTATGACATCACATTCATGGGCTATATGCATGAGTGTGGGTGTGTGGATGCATGGTGATCAACACCAAACTTGATGCTTAATGGGTGGGCTCGGGAAAAATTGGATTGAAGATCCAATTGAGTCGCACGGTTGTATGCATGAAAACTTGTGTTGGGTATAGCAAGCAAGGCTAGACACTCCCTCGGGTGCAAGACCCGGTCACATGGTTCAGGCACTTCCTGGCGGTGAAATTCTAGAAAAGTGTCTTGGTGTATGGAACCGGAGGTTGGGATGCCAAAATTCGTTGCCCAATAAAAACACCAGATTTTGATTTATAAAGTATTCATTCAATGAGTAACAACCATCAATGATTTGATTTTATAATGAAACAACTTTTATTTTCAAACGATCATTGGATGGATTTTTCCGTCAAGTGACGATTCATTTCACAAGTGCATTGCATTATATTGTAGGAGTCGGTGAGGACTCGGGTTGAAGTGCATGAGTGAGTATCATCTCATTTCATGGCATGGCATGGTTGCATTCCAACATTGAATGCATATTCTTGTATGGAATGATGCGTTATATGTTGCGTGTGAGTATTGCATGAGCATGAGCATGAGCATCTAGGGGGAGTAGCCTCTGTAGAATCTACTCTACTGGGCGTTGGCTCACCCTATACGGGAACACATTTCAGGTGCGGAGTATACTCCGGTGGACAGAGCACATTCGGGTCACCAAGGGTGAAGAGGGCCGACATGTGGCCTTGTTTTGAGTTTTGTAAATTAGGTATGAAAAACTTGGTATGGATTGTAATGGAACTCATATGAACTATATTTGGAATGTAAATATCACGTTTAATGAGATCATGTTGGGTTGTACATTCATTAGTTAGTTTTGAGAAGTTTTAAAATGAATTGGAAAGGAAAAACTATTGAAATCGGCAAAATCTAGGCTTAACTACCGGTAGTCAACAGGTAGTCGTGGCCCAGAAGGCAACAGCTACCGGTAGTCAACAGGTAGTCATGGATCAGAATGCAATAGCTATCAGTAGTCAACAGGTAGTACTTTTCCAGTGGACCCAAACTACCAGTAGCCGATAAACACCTATCAGTAGCTCTTCCAAAAATCTGAATTTTTTTTATTCTTTTGTCAAGCTTTGGGCTTTGAATTTTCTTCCTTTTAATGACCAAATTGGACCATAATGGGGTATGAATCACGGTGTTTTGGACTTGGATTGGATTAAATGAATGTTAGAATCCGAGTTACATTGTAGGTTATAATCTCGATTAAAGGATGTTTTTAACGTGGTGTCGGGTTATGCTACATCCATGGGTATTTTTGCGGGTTGACGGGTTGTCAACGGTTAATTAATGAACCCCGGATTTTGGGATGTCATAGATACGGCTGGAATACCCTGTGGATCAAATTTATGAAGGTTGCTGGTGCATTAGTCAAACCAAACGACATTACCGTGTGCTCGAAATGACCATACCGGGTACGAAAAGCAGTCTTAGGAATATCCTCCTCCCTGATTCGCAATTAATGGTACCCTGTGCGGAGGTCAATCTTGGTGTAATACTTAGAACCCCTCAATTGATCAAATAAGTCATCTATTCGTGGTAGTGGATATTTGTTCTTACTATAACTCGATTCAACCTTCGGTAATCCGTGTACAATCGAAGTGTCTCGTCATGCTTCTTCACGAAGAGGACCAGGACTCCCCAAGGTGAAGTGCTTAAACGGATAAATCCAATGGCCATCAAATGACCCAACTGTTTTCTTAGCTGCTTCAACTCCAAAGGTTTCATTCGATAGGGAGCAATGGATATGGGTTCGATTCTCAGATAGAGATCAATCTTGAACTCAATCTCTCTTTGTGGGGGTAACCCTGGTAATTCGTCAGGGAAGACATACGAAAAATCCGATACTATCAACACCCCATCCGTAGGAAATTTGTCCCGGTCATCTCCCATCAAACTAGCTAAGAAACTCAAATGGCTCCCTGTCTTAGATTTCAAGAATCTTCTATAAGTAATAGGAAATGGATTGGCAGCATTTCGATCATTGACAAAATTGAGAACTATCCCTCCCGGTATTTGAAATGAGATCCGTTTGCGGTAACAATCCATTACAGCACGGAAAGCGGACAACAAGTTCATTCCAAATATAACGTCATACCCCTTCTTGTCTAATGCAACCAAATCTATAATTAAATTTTGCTCCCTAATTTGAAGCACGCAACTTCTACACGCTCGACTAGTATTCAACCGTTCTCCCGTAGGCATATCAATACACTAAGTTTGTTCTAACTTCTCAAAACCCAGTCCTAAACTAAGAGCATAGGTAGTACGAATGAATGAATGAGTCGCACCCGGATCAAATAAAATTCGGGCCCATGAATTATAAAGAAGAACGATACCTTCCACAACTGAATTGGAGACATTTTCCTCTAGTTGGGTCAAAGCAAATACCCTTCCTTGAGTGGCACCGGCAGGGGCTAGAGCTCCTAATGGTCTCTTTAGTGGTAGTGGCCTCGGTGGTGATGGCTTGTCTGTTTGCACCTGTCCTGCTGCCTAGATAGTCCTTTGAGGTGAAAAAATCTGACACTGCACCCGAATATGTCTCACACCTCCACATTCAAAGCAGGATTGTGGGTTAGTGTCTGCTCCCTCTGGTACACCTCTGGACCCTCTGACTATCTGAGGTCTAGGTCTCACTGCCTGGTCTGGGCGACGATAAGGTGCCGCTCTCTGAACTCCACTACTACCAGCCCCAGTCTGGATCAGACCTCCCCTTGCCAAGCTCTGTCGTCACTGGGTGTCCTCCGTGTCCCTCTCCACTAGTGTAGCTCTGTCAACAAGATCTCATACTCCCAGATCTTGAGAGCCACTAGCTTATCCTTGATAGTCGGCCTTAAGCCCTGCTCAAAACGTTTGGCCCGCTTAGTCTCGGTAGATATAAACTCGATGGCGTATCTAGATAGCTCGTCAAATTTCCTCTCATACTCAATCACAGTCAAGCTACCCTGGCAAAGAGCTAGAAAATCGGCACTCATCTTGTCCCAGACGAATTTCAGAAAGTACATGTCTTGAAAGATATTGTCAAACTCCTCCCAAGTGAGTGCATCTGTAGTCCTCCTTCATTTCACTGAGTACCACCAATGGTCGGCCTCCCCCTTGAACAAGTAGGTAGCTAAGCCAACCCCCAAGTCCTCGGCAACTCCCATGCCGTCATAATCTTTTTCACTCGGCGGATCCATCTAGCTGCATCCAAAGGGTTAGAGCTCCCTTGGAAAGTAGGCGGGCTTTGCCTCAAGAATTTTTGAAGAACTATCATCCTTCGGTTGTCGTCCCCTTTGCCTGGCACTTGTGCTAGAGGATGAACTCCCCTATTGTGGTTGTTCCCATTCTAGTGTTATACCAGAGTGGTTAGCTCCCTCAAGCATTGAAAGATGTCGTTCATGGCATCGGGAAGTGGTGGTGGTGGGTTTGCTTGGCATCCACGACCACGACCACTCGCACATCCTCGCCCACGTTCACTATCCATCCTACACATCAATTCACAATTTAGATTCCTTGATGTGCAAGACGTCTTAATCTTCACTTTAATCTAAAGCATAAGACTTGTGAAAAAATTTTAGATTAAGAATTTCACTCAACCTAGTCCTAAGGCTCTAGTGGTAATTCATAACCTACAACTCTCATGTAAGACCTAAAACCTAAGCTCGGATACCAAACCTGTAATGCCCCAAAAACTACCTCTGACGGCATTACAATCTAAAACCATTCACATCATGAGATCAACTAATAACCATCATAACAAAAAGGAATTTCATTTATCATCCATAATATTTACAATATTGTCCAAAAGAATATGCCAAAATATGGCAATTACATCTCCAAAAGAATCAAATTCAACCTGGCAGTGGAATGACAAAAGATTAAACTTGACATTGTTTCAAAATAATTTCCTAGTCCAAAACATGAGGAAATATAACACTAAACATCCCCCTCGGGATCCATGTTCCCATCTACTTGGGCTTCCCAATGAATCGGCTCCCCGAGTCTAAGCTCTTCCACAACACTGAAATCTGAAAAGATATTATTTATAAGGGGTGAGCACTAAGCACTGTAGCAACATTCCTCCCATACTCAAACAAGGTTTAAAAGTATGTAAAACAAGTCGGTCTCATTTTATAAATAGCATATTTAATCTTTTGAAATAAAATCATGACATTTTAAAAGATCTGTAGTTTACGAACAACAATAAAGTTAAACTGAAAGGTGGAACGAATTCTCAACAATGAGCCATACAATTTTCAAAAGTAAACCAATACCCCACCCATGATTTAATATTGTCCTCTTTGGCATGAGTATCCTTACAAGGAACCTCTCGCCCTCAAGGTTTTGGTTTCTCAAGCATCCTTACAAGGAACATTCTGATAAGACCACATATTGTCATCTTTTGACATGAGCATCCTTACATGGAACCTTTCACCCTCAAGGACTTGTTTCTTTGGCATGAGCATCCTTACAAGGAACCTCTCACCCTCAAGACTTGTTTCTTTGGCATGAGCATCCTTACAAGGAACTTTTCACTCTCAAAACGTGTTTTTTTGGCATGAGCATCCTTACAAGGAACCTTTCACCCTCAAGGACTTGTTTCTTTGGCATGAGAATTCTTACAAGGAACCTCTCACCCTCAAAACTTGTTTATTTGGCATGAGCATTCTTACAAGGAACCTCTCACCCTCGAGGTTTTGTTTCTCAAGCATCCTTATAAGGAACCTCCTAAGAAAGAAGGAGCATCCTTACAAGGAACCTCTCATTCATGTTTATCCAAACAATCATACCATAAATACAATACCAACAATTTTCTCAAATAAACAACTATTCCACAAATTCCTAATTTTTCACATCTATTATTTCCATCGAGCAATCAAAGAAAAAGGCAAGAGATAATCAACAATATCATTTTATTACTCAACACAAAGCACTAGAGTTTGAAATCAAACACAGGAAAAAATCAAGAGAAAAACTCACTTCTCTTGAAAACTAGGGTTTGAAAGTAAGAAAAAGATATTTAAGAGCTATTCCATCATAGATTTGTTTAAAGCATGTTAATCTTTGCAAGAGTACAAAGAAATGATAGTTTTATAGCACATATATTTGATCTAAAGTCAAAAGAATACATATAGACATAAGTCCTAGCCTCAATGTAAGAGAAAGGGAAGAAACCCCTACCTTGTGTTCTTGAAACTAGGTTGTTGATCCAATCCACGGTGTAAATCCCCTTAAATCTTGGGTTTTTCTCTTCTTTTCTTCCTCCCTAATGTTTTCTAGGGTTAGAGGTGCTAAAATGGGGCTAAAGGAGGCGTCTTAATGTATTTATAGGGCGAACATGGACCAAAAATCGTGACTTTAAAATGTCAGATCTTTTTCAGCAGTACCAGTACATAGTACCAGTACGGTAAACTCTTTGGACCTCGGGGTATCGATATACAGTACAGGTGCAGTTTGCCCAGCTTTACCTATTTCCTCTGTTTTTTATTTTCAATCCATTCCAAACCCTTCCAAAACCAACTTAGACTTATACCACATACATTTGTACATCAAAACATAGTTGGTACTAGTTCTATAGCCTACAATTTCATATGTTTACAAGCTACAACTAAGTTTAATCTAATATCTACTATATTAGTCTTTACTACAATTATAACATATATGGTTCTTTCCTACACCATTACATCTATTAAATTACTAAAAAATCTTTTATCATTCTATTAATATTTACATGTGGGGGGTTTACAAATTTTATGGAGTCCATTGTGAATCTCAACCTATTATACGGTCGTGATGCTATAAATATTGAAGATCTGAAAGCATTATTGGCGGGAGGAGATTAAGTGTCAAAGTTACATCATTCACAATCCGAACCTTCAAGCTTAGGACAAAAGTAATGACCTAGATACCTAAGATGAACCGTTAGTTATTTAAGTTGGGGGGGGATTAGGGCTTAAATGGAATTAGAAGCAATCCATGTATGGCTACAAGGAGATTTTAAAAGAAAAGATTTTCTAAAATCTTTTTGTTTTTGAAAACATAAATTGAGTTATTATCGGACCTCTCTTGAATAAAACCTTTAGTGAACAAGTTTTTTTGCTCTTAAAAAATCAGTAGGGACCAATCTATGCTCGGTATGAACTCGCTTGAGCGGTTCCTTAACCACTCTCAAGTGGTTTGCTCTCCTTAGTCAGGTTTGAAACGTGATTTTCATTCCTGACACCACCACTCTTTGACCGCCCTCCCATTAATTGAGCAATCATTGGCGAATCTAAGTTTTCTTATTGACCAAGATTATCCTTATTTCAGACCTATAAATACAGAGTGTCTTTCCTACAACGAGTGTAAGCCTTTAAACTAGTTTTCAAGAGACAAAACTCATCTTTTAGCTAAAGAGCTTCCACCATAGTCCTAGATACCTAAGAACTTAAAGGCTACTTTCTAGAGATTCTATCCAACCTCACAACTTGGTGTTGAAGATCTTGAATTGTTTCAACTAAACCTACTAGTGACTGCATTCTAGGGATCGTTACAGTGCCCATGATTTCTCAAGGTTTAGAGGATCCTTTGTAGAGGTAAATCCAAGTGAAGCTACACATAATGTCGAGGACCTTTGGCAGATAGACCTATTGAAGGAAGGGAACATCTAACCATGATATTGGTTGAGGTATAAAAATCGAGTCTTTGTATGTTGAGTTTGGAGTAGTGGATTAGATTTGGGTGAACCCATCATGATTCCCCACGATTTTTCTTGAGAAGGGTTTTCGCGTCAACAAATTACTCATGTTCATCTTATTTATTTAGATATACACTTACAATTGTTAGCACATACATGCATTGTTTGTTTGTATGAATGATTGATTGATATTTATTCCATTCATAGTCGTGTTTGGGTTTTGGGTTTTGGGTTCCCCGTGAGATTGAGTATTTGAGTGAATTAATTAAATATTAATCAACACTAATCTTCATTGGTTCATTGGGTTGTGGTGACTAAAAACGGCTCTCACTATTAATTGCTAAATATTTGTGAGAGGATGTAATTGTGGTAGAACTAGGTTTTAATTTGTAATCGATTGAGCTTAAAATCAAACAACCTATTCACCCTCCCACCTCTAGGTAGTGTCGGGTGATCCACTTGTATGAAATACAGACACTCTCAAGAAGGTGACATATCCGTGATCAACATGTACCGGACATCGACATTCTTCAGACACTTTTGGACACGTGTCTGATACGCTTTTATACGTATCCATAATTAAATAATAAAATTTTAATTTCGGACACGTGTCCAAGAGTGTCTACTACTAAACAATAAACATGTGTTGAAATTTGATTAACAAAGTTTAAAATTTTGAGAACATATAATTATTAACACTAAACATGTTAAAATTGTACTTCAAATATAATAATAAAAATATAATATGCATAAAAGATTAAAAAGAGAAATTAAGAAAATGAGAGCAATTACTATTATGATTATGTTTTGTATAAAAATTCACAAAGATGATTACAAATAAGATTTACTTATTATAAAATATTGAATATTTTATGAATTGCATATCATTATCACTAAATTTGTAATAAATTATATAATGTTATATATAAAATATAATTTTTTGTAGCGCATCCTCAACATGTTCATGCCCTACTTTTTGGAGAAATTTTGTGTTTGCGTGTCCGTATAGTGTCATACCTGTGCCCCATGTCCGTGTTCATGCTTCATAGATCCTGTAAGATTTCATATTAAAATTATATAAGGATACTATTACCTTAAGATTTCACCTCATATGAATAAAATGATGGTAGAAACTTAGAATCATTGTTGAAAGATTGATCATGAAGTTTGAGTTTCGAACAAATTGACTTTTGGTCAAACTTAGTTTCGAAGGTGTGTAAACTTAAGAAGGATGATTAGGTAAGTTTCTAAATGTTTTAAGGTCAAAATAATACCTCCATTAAATTCGAAAGGTCGAAAAACATTGAGAGATGTAATATGGGGTGTATTAGAAGTTAGGAAGTATCCCAGAGTTCAAACACATTTTAGATAAAATTTGGGTATAAAGAATTTTGGACACTGCTTAGTATTTTATCCATAAGGTTTTACTCTCAACTCCAATTGATCTGATTTTTGGAAAGTAGAAACTAGACTTCAAGGGCTACAAAAGTGTATTTCTAGAAAATTTTCTAAATCGGCTTCTAAATATGTCAAATTTAGTTTGGAAGTTGAGGGTATTCTGTCACCTGCGTCTGGACGGGAATAGACACGCCTCCGTAGAGTGTTGGGCGCAAAAACACACGTCCGGATGGTAATAAACACACGTTCGGATGCACCAAACCAAGGGCTACATGCCTCAAACTCGTTTTGTATGTTTTCTCTCTACTTCTCACCCCATTTCATCAATGTAAACCATAAAGAGGCTTAGAGAGGAAGGAAAGAACGGGAAAATCAAGGGATTCAAGTGTTGATTCAAGTTAGGAAGGATCAAATCTTCTTCACACAAATCTAAGGAAGCAAGGTAGGGGTTTATTCTCATTCTCTTACATTGAGGCTAGGGCTTATGTATATATGTACTCTTTTGACTCTAAATCTAATATGTATGTTATAAAATCTTGATTTTTGCTATTATTACAATAAATGCTATGTGTTGAATAATGTGATGGTTGGGTAACCATTAAAGCTTTCTTTTGCATCTTCAAACACTAGTTTTTAAGAAAAATGGATTTCCTCCTTACATTTCCTTTGTTCTCACTATCAAAACTTAGCTTGATATTGTACAACAAAATAATATTTATGATGATCTCTTGCTCTTTTTCTATAATTATTTTATGGTACATTACATGTGAAATTGGGGATTTTGTAATTATTTGAAATGGTTGGTGAATTGAGAATGTTTTGGTTTCCTCATTTGTATAGTGCTTGTGATGGACTTGAATTGCCTTCGAGATATGTCGTAGAGTGTAAAAGTTAGTCTATCCCAGTGGGGGTGAGATGGTTGCTTACACTTGTAGTGAATTATCATTTGGTAATGCAACCACTATCGTTCACTGGAGTTCGAACTAGTGGTGGTATACCTTTTCTAAAAAAGATTCATCAATGTCGTGTGAGACGATATACGCCCTTTTTCAAAGTGCTTGTGATTGTGATTGGTGGACTAGGTATGATTGTTGGGTAGATTCCTGAGAAGCAATTAACGTACATGACAATGGGGATTAACAAATGCCAGTTGTGGGTTATTATTCATTGTAGCAGAAATTATTTCTACAAGAATTTTGGGAAGTATGAAATTCCACAAGAACTTGTTGGAAATGGTTTATGGTGTATTGGATTATAAATATATATATATATTGGTTCTACTCATTCATTAAATTACGATTGTGGCTTGAACGTGAGATCTATTTAAATGTCCCAGTTTTAATTCAAAAGTTATATATGATAATTGTGAAATAAGACCGAATTGTTTTATATGATTTCTAAACCTAGTTTGAGTATGGGATGATTTTCCTATAGAGCTTTGTGCTCACCCCCTACAACAAAATACTTTTTAGATTATGTGCTAGAGGAAGAGCCCGGTGCCGACAAGCGGGTGCATTGGGAAGCTTCCATAAAAAAGAATGTAGATCCCGAGGTGGACGCTTAGAGCTCTATTCTCGTTTGTGACAGATTAGGGAATTTCTTTTGAGGCAATGTAAAGTCTAACGATATTTTTTGTTATTCTGCTGCAAGATACGTTTAATTCTTTTGGGATGTAATTGTCATAGTTTGACATATTCTTTTGATATTATGGCCACAGTTTGTCTAATACTTTTGGGGATAACGTTGTAAAGATTATATATGATGAATGAAATTTCTATATCGATGGAATTTATTTAGTCAGTCTCATGATGTGAATGGTTTTGGATAGTAATACCGTCCAATGTGGTTTTTGGGGTGTTGCAGATCCACGTATATAATCGTGATAGAAACCCACTTCATTTCTCTCCCTTATGAAATAACAAAATATCTTTTGAATTTTCATGCAACATAGGCTATGTCTTCTTCTCCCAAGTGGGGTGACCCGAATTCATCTCCTTCTTCTTGCCCAGAACTTAAAGCTACACCCTTAACCTTCTTGGGTGATAGGAGATTCATCTCATAGGTCAAAATAGACCCAACTATCCACCAACGTCGACACCATATTGACATTTGTTTCTAAGGAGGTCACTTTAGCATGAAATCTCTCCGGTAAAGATCTCAAGATTTTTCTGCTAATGGTAGTGTCATCAATCTTGGTACCTAATATTAAGGAAGAATTAACAATATCATATAATTTAGCACAAAATTCGCTAAATATTTCTTCCTATTGCATCCTCAAAACTTCAAATTTTGAGGTATACCATTGAAGACAAGACATCTTGACCAAGGAATTTCCTTCGTGCAATTTAAAATATGTTTATTTTGTCCAGAAATATTCAACAAACATTTTTATCATATAAAGAGTAGATTTGTTTTTTCTTCACCTTATTATCCAATCTCAGTTTCTCTGTGAATCATCCTCGAACTTAACTGAGTTTATTACTACAGTTTGACCACATTCATTTTGTTGTTATCTTTGGGAATATGCAAATAACAATAATAATAATAAATTTATGTCGTAATAACCAAGAAGAACAAAACACATGTCATCACAACTATTAACTTTCGTGTGTCGTAGGACACTTGCCAAAAATGGAATATGTACGAATCTAGAGAAAGAATCATAGCAATCACGGAAAATCAAAGTGTGTATGTTGCTCCTAAGACGGTGACAATCAAATCTATCAGTATCAGTTTTTTGGTTAGAGGTACGAAGTAGTATATAATATACTTTTGTCTATAAATATTTTTTAAAAGAATGTCCTATTATTTCTCTTAAAATGTATATTCATGTTCACTATTTTTTATTAATATGAAATATTGTAAGTTTTTTTCAACTAGCTTGTATTTTGGACTTATTACTTTGGGATTGACTAGTACATGTACGAAGTTCACTTGGAACATATTTTGGGAAATAAGGGTATTAATTGAGCTGAGCCTTCTGAGCTTCGGTATGCTCAAGCTTGGCTCAAGTTTTGAGAGGCTGTTCAAGCTCAGATACCGAGACTAAATTTCTGTTCAAGTTCGACTTGGCACAAGCTCGTGCTGAGCTTGAGCTCAAGCTCAAGCTCAAGCTCAAGCCCAAGCCCAAACCGAGCTCTACGACTAAATGTTGAATCCACACTCTAAAAATTTAAACTCTTTGATCCACAAGTTCTAAATCACAAATTACAAATTAAAATCAATAAATTTAAGGTAAATTTACATATCCAAATCTATATACTTTATTTATTTATTTTTGGGAGGGGGATGGAGACTTGAACGTTTAACCTCAAAAAGCCTTCACAAGGCAAGAAGTACCATTAGACCAAAGGTCTATGGATACATCCAAATCTATAAACAAATCTAAAAAATAAAAGAAATTAAATCTAAAAAAACTACAAATAGACACCATATATATGAAACATAATTCTATACACCATACAAGATTTGATGATGTGATTGGCTACTCCAACTTCTGCTACCACCTCGTTGGGATGTTGGGGGTGATGATTCTCGATCAAGAGTTTGAGTTGAAGAGGATGATTGTAATAGTTTTCTATAGATTTTTCGAGAGTCTTGAGATAGTTGATATGGAAGAGTCCCATTGATGCATATCAAAGGAAGAAAGGAAGAATTTTCATGCAGACAGAGATAGAAGATTATGGTCCTATGGGGGTGTGATTGATCAGTTTGAGCCTGTGTTTGTGCCGAAGAGTCACTCATTATACTATCAAAATAAACTGAGTATGAGGCTATGTATGATGAATAATTGAATTGCCATATTTGATTCATGATTCTACAATGTCTTTGTCGCATATTGATTGAGTTGGTTTGTATTCGACCATTCAAACTTTTATCATTGAACATATTGTTTGTTATCGTATTATATACTTTTTTCTTAATTAATTTTTCAGGATAATTTTAGACTAAGGATCAGGATTAAAATATTTGAAGAATTGGAGATTCGCGAATATTTAAGATAAATATTGTAATTTTGAAATTGAGATATCTATATGTATTTGGAAATCAAATTTATAATTGTGACTTATTAAGGAAATTAGTGCTCTAGCCTTTGTACTTGGAGATATATTTGTAAAATTATGTTGATTGATCTATCAGTTAACGCATCCGAGGAACTTGGATGCTAAATAAAATGCTAAGCGACTTAGGTCATCGCTTAGAGCCCCTGTTTGCAAGCGGCCCCAATTTTTTTAAAAAATTCTTTTAGTTTTTTTGTCTGTGTTTTTCATTTTTACATACCCATTGATTGAAAAATAATATTATTAGGGCCTAATTTAGAGACTTAAAGTAAGGATAATATTAGATTAGAAGTGGGCCTTAGAATAGTATGTGGTCTATTACCAATCCAATGATAAAAATACTTCAGCTCCCCAAAATTAGACACGGAGAGTATTATTGTGAATAAAAATTATTATCCTTTCATAATTTACAAATTAAAAGATTAGGGATTTCATCATTTTACAACAAACAACAGGAAAAACAAACACTCCTGTGTAATGTGTACAGAAACTAGATTCCTTAGTTTTCCCCTATCTCTACCATGCTAGTGCAGTAGTGGACCTCACACTAGACTTTGGCATCCCGAAACTAATAATTTTCTTGAGTGTACTGAACATCATAATCAAAGAAAATATAACAAAATATAGATCAAATATAATTCTAGTCAAAAGATACTCATAACTAGCAAATCACAACCAAAGTGAGCTCAACTCACTTTGAAACTCAAATCAACATCATATATCAAAATAGTAAATATCCACATAAGCAGCGAGTTAAACAACAACATATAAGTAATGTCAGGCTCTCTGATGACAACTGCACAATGTCTAAATCAACAACATGTAATCTAGGTTAAGCTATCAACAACTCAACATAGTGGATAATACTCAAATAATAAGCTTTTCATAAAAACACAATTGATTCATAGTTTAAGCGACTCAACTCAAATCAATTCGGCAAAATTGATTTCTCACATACTAGAGAATAAACTTCATATATCATATATTTTTATTTTCAATTATTATGAAGTAGTACACTTCACCTTTATCGCTGACAGACACACATCCTTACTTTACAGTCGATCCTTATGTGTAACCGAGGTAGTAACCTCTGACCCTAACAGTAAACACATGGATGAATCCAAATGAATATCAACTCAAAAATAACTTAACTGATGCAAAAGAATGCATATGAATATGTTTTGTGACGTTTCGTATTCACCACAACTTAACTTCAGCACTCAAAGTCTAAAGACCAACTGGTCAATTAAGCGTTTACGAACTCACTAAATACCATCTACAACCTTAAACTAGAACGTAAACCCTTATTTTCACTCAACCTATGTGCACTTACAATTATTTTAAAAGGAATTTGGTATCTCATTTTGTACAGTCAAATCCATCATTTCGTACCATTGTGCGTTACCGTAATCAAAACCCTAATTCGGATCTGAGATGTCTAGTCCAAATTCAAAATAATCAATCATAAGATTTAAAATAAGTTAAACATTCATAAATAATGTAAGACACGTAAAACACGATTTCAAAATGAATTTGAAATACTTCAATTGATCCGAAATTGAGAAACTCTACTTTGCGCTTCTTTTCAATCCGAAACAACTAAAAATAAAACGATGTTATTTTTCAATGAAATTTCATACACATACTCTATTAACCTATCTAAAAATGAATATAAAATTTATTTTTCCAAAATCAACCAAAAACTGGGTCAAATTGGCCCAGAGGCCCAAATAGTTATATGAATCCTCATTTAATCCAGCCGTCGAATCGACTTGAAATTTTACCGGCACCTCCGCAAGGACATTACGAAACTTTTGGCACCGACCAGAGGTCGATCGGATACTGGACATACCCTCACGTGCCGTTGGGGTGTCCAATGGTCCTCTGGTCCACTTCATCTTATTCCTCCAGCAAACCCTAAGTTCCCCACTTTCTATTTCAGGTACCCTATTTCTTACTCCACACAACACCTTTTGCTCTGTTTTCAAAACCTAATAACTCACTTCACACACCTCTATGAAACCTCAGAGGTTTCAAGCTTTGGATTAAGCTTAAACCCCTCAAAAAACTAAGCCAAAGTCTAAGAAAATTAAGGTTTTTAACACATAGCCAGACCTACATGTTTCACCCCTCAAATAACCTCTAAATTCAATTCTGAGGCTGGAATAAAATTCTCTGAACCCAAATTAGCTAGACTCAAGCCCCTTTTCAAAGCTTAATCAAGGTTTATAAAAAATCAAATTTTTAAGATACAAACCCATGATGATTTCTTCATCCCACCACCACACACCACGACAACCCTTATCATTTCTATGAGACCCATTTCATGAATACCTAAAATCTGAAACTTCAAAACTCAAATTCGATCAAAACCACTTACTCAAATAAAAAACTAACACCACCAATGAATTGCTAGCATCCAAATTAGGCTAGAGGTATACCTTTGAGTATTCGAATAATAAGCCTCCAAAGCAAACCTGAAAATTCAGGTGAAGGTTCTCTCTCTCTACCTCTTTCTTCTCTCTCTCTCCTCTAACCAGTTTCTGCTTATTTCAAGCTCTAAGTAAAGGGTCAAGACCATCCTAAAACATTCTACCAACTTGGAGAAGGCTGAGGAAAGCCTTGGGACCGCCAGACAACAGCTTGGAGAAGGTATACCTTTAAATCTGATTTTTTTATTTTTAATTTAATTTTTTTAATTACATGCATAATAAAACATGCACTATAAAAATATTTTCCTATTTTTTTTTATTTTCCTAAAATATTTTTCGAACACATGCATGATTGAGTTTTACAACTCTCCCCTTCAAAATAAAATTTCGTCCCCGAAATTCACTTACCTAATGAAAACATGAGTATATTGAGTTTTCATATTCTCCTCAGTTTCCCAAGTAGCCTCCTTAACTGAGTGACTTCACCACAATACCTTTACTAACGGAATGGTCTTACTATATAATACCTTCTCCCAACGAGCCAAAATCTCTATTGGCTTCTCAATGTAAGTCAAATCTTCTTTTAACTCTAAAGGTTGCTCAACCAATATAGGAGACGGGACAAGTATGTACTTACGGAGCATAAAAACATGAAATACATTATGCAAACAAGACAACTCCGAAGGTAAATCTAGTTGGTCAGCTATAGAACCAACCCTTCCTAGAATCTCATAGCACCCAATATATCTCATACTAAGCTTTCCGTTCTTTCCAAATCTCAGTACACCTTTCCAAGGAGAAATCTTCAGAAATTCTTGATCACCCACTTCAAACTCTAAGTGTTTTCTGCGTTTATTAGCATAACTTTTTTTGTCTCCTTTGAGCAACTTTCAATCGATCTTGAATTACTTTATATGTAGTCGCTTGCACTAGCTCAGGACCCAATATTTGTCTTTCCCCCACTTTACTCCACCAAATTGGAGTCCTGCATAAGTGTTTCATATGATGTCATACCAATGTTAATGTGATAACTGTTGTTATAAAAAAAAACTCTATTAAATGCAAATGAGTATCCCAACTACTTTGTAATTCCAACACACACGAACGCAGTATATCCTCTAGGGTTTGAATTATGCATTCAGACTGCCCATCTGTCTGAGGATGATAGATTGTGCTGAACTTCATGGTAGTACCCATGGCATGCTGTAAACTATACCAAAACCAGGAAGTAAATTTCGGATCTATACCTGCCACAATGGATATAGGAGCACCATGCAAACGCAAAATCTCATCCACATAAATTTGAGCATATTTTTCAAGAAAATAAGTAGACTTGACGGCTAAAAAGTGAGCTAACTTCATTATCCTGTCCAAAATAACCAAATGGAATCATGCTCGCTCTGAGTCTATGGAAGTCCTAATACAAAATCCATGTTGATATGTTCTCATTTCCATTCTGGAATAGGAAGAGGTTGTAATAAACCTGTTGGATATTGATGCTCAATCTTTACCTACTGACAAACTAAACAAAAACAAATTCAACAATTTCTCTCTTCATTTCACTCCACCAATAATACTTTTAATATAATTTTGTAATCCCAGGGTGCATAGTATATAAAGAATTATGAGCTTCATCTAAAATGCCCTTCTTCTTTGGCACACAATGTTGAGTACCAAAGCATAACATATCGTCACCACAAACTACAAAATTTGTCTTGCTTCCATTCTGCACTTCTTTTCTAATCTTTTCTAATTGTGGATCTTGATGTTTTAACTCTTTGATACGATCCACCAGTACAAGTCTGACTTTGAATTGTGCTAGTAGAACGTATGTATCAGTTAATACCATATCCACTCCCATCATTCTCAATTCAATCATATTACTCACACGGTTACACTGAATGCACAACAATCTCCCCGAAGAGTTCCTACTCAGTGCTTCAACCACCACATTAGCTTTTTTTGGATAGTAGTGTATTGAGCAATCATAAGCCTTAATTAATTCCATCCACCTCATTTGTCTCAAATTCAACTACTTTTGAGTGAATAGGTATTTAAGCTTTGATGATCTGTAAAAATCTCACATGTCTCGCCATATAAATAATGTTTCCAAAGCTTTAAAGCAAAAACAATAGCAGCCAACTCCAAATCATGAGTAGGATAATTCATTTCATGGTTCTTTAATTGTCTAGAGGTATAGGCAATCACCCTACCATGTTGCATTAACACCTAACTCAAACCTTGATGAGAGGCATCACTATATGTACAAATTCACCACTACCCGATGGTATAGTCAGAACTAGAGATGAAATTAATTTATGCTTTAATTCTTGGAAACTATGTTCACATGCATCTTTCCAATCAAATTTTACATCTTTCCAATTCGTTGCTAATACTGAAAATCCTTGTTCAAATTTGCGATAATATTCAACAAGACCCAAGAAACTACGAATCTCCATTATCGTAGTTGGTCTTTCCCACTTTACCACTGCCTCCACTTTCTTGGGATCCACAAAGATATCATCACCTAAAATTACATGTCCCAAAAAATACAACCTGATCCAACCAAAACTCACATTTACTTAACTTAGCATATAATTGTTTTTCTCATAGAGTCTGCAGCACAATCCTCAAATGTTGTTCATGTTCTTTCTTACTACGCAAATATAGAAGGATATCATCAATGAACACAATAATGAATGAATCTAGGTAAGGCTTAAATACGTGATTCATTCAATCCATAAAGGCAGCTGGCGCATTTGTCAAACCAAACGGCTTCACTAGAAATTCGAAATGACCATACCTGATCCAAAAAGTTGTCTTTGAAACATCACTACTCCTTACCTTTAGCTGATGATAACTTGCCTTGAGATCAATCTTGCTAAATACTCTAGCACCATGCAACTAAGTAAATAAGTCGTTAATACGAGGTAAGGGATATTTGTTACGTATTGCTACCTTATTTAACTGTCGATAATCAATACACAATCTCAGAGTCCCATCCTTTTTCTTCACAAATAAAACATGAGTTGTAAAACCCGGGTAAATTTTAAACTTTTTCTGAAAAAGGGCAAAATAGTAATTTATTATTATAATGCGTATTTAAAATACTCATGTTCTAAAGCTCGGAAGACACAACGGACTTCGCCATTAGATTTTTATCGCAAAATCTAGTCACCCTGTCAAATTTTTTTGAATTCCGAGATAGTCAAATTTTGCACATCGTTCGAGACAACTGGGCGGCGGATGACCCCACAAAGGTCCCCAAAAATGAAAATTTTAAAATTTCCTTATAATTGGATAAAAATTCAAATAAAATTAATTTAAACTTAAACCGGGATGAAATAAATCATTTCGGGGCGAAAACGGACTCGAATAAGTGGGGGACAATTGGCACGATTAGGGCCAAGTCTTAAAATTTTATAAATAGTGTAAAATATCTGATTTTTAGCAGAAAAATCTACTGCAAATCAGTGTTTAACATGTGAGAGGAGAAGGGAGGAGAAAAGAGTAAAATTCATCTTTCTTTCGCCGATTCACAGAGTTCCGTCGGTCGAAATCCGTCGAGCCAAGAGTTAAACTTCATCTCCTCGATGAGGGCTACGTCTACGTACAAAAAACAAGAGATTTCACCAATGATCCAAAGAGGGGAGCTGAGAGAAATCAAGTTTTGGAGGTCTTGGGAGGTGTTCTTGAAACTTTTGTCTTCGATTTACGCTCCAAGAGGTAGGGTTCCCTCCTACTTTGGTTTATTTACATCCTATGGTGTCCATAGGAAATGTGTGGGCTTTTTTGAGTGTTTTTAACACTTACTTATTAGAGTTGGTTTAATGGAAATGGGTAGGCTCAATCTAGTTTGAATTGGTAGTTAAAAATTGTTAGTTTGTGATTTCTAGGATGTTTTGATGATTGGATATGTAAAAATCATATATTCTGATTTTTTTAATAGTTATGTGATAAATTTATACATGTTATGTGATTACATGAATTGGTACTTTGAAAGTGTTTGATAAAATGTCTATATGAAATAAAGTGTGTTAATTGCATGAGATTTGTGATAACATGTTTGAATGATGTGGTAAAGAGAAACTATGTGTTTAAGATATAAATTACAATGGAAATGTTGATATTTGCTTATGATATGTTGACATTGTGACAAAGTTTGGTAGTTATATGCATAAGATGTAAATTGTCATAGAACATGTGGACATGTGGTTGAATTGCTCATTTGTCATTAATGTATATTGGACATGATATTGACATCACATTCATGGGCATGAGTCATGAGTGTAGGTGTGTGAAGGCATGGTTGATCAAACACCATACTTGGTGGTTGGTATATGATCTCGGGAAGGTTGGATCGAAGATCCCCTTTGAGTCGCATGGTTGCATGGAAAAACTTGTGTCGAGTAAAGCAAGAAAGGCTAGAAGATCCCTCAGGTGAAAAATCCGGTTATTGGTTTATTCACTTCCGTCGGTGCAAGTCTAAAAAAGTGAATTAGGCGCATGGAGCTGGCGGTACAATTCTAAAATCCGTTGTCCAACAAAGACATAAGATTTTGTTTTATAAACATACTTTTGGATGTGCAACATCCAAAAATTTTTGGTTTAATAAACACATGACTTTTATTTTAAACAAGAATTGAAGGAATTTCATTAATGATGAAGGTTTTACACACGTGCATTACATTGTATTATGGGAGCCAGTGCGAGTGTCATCTCATATCATGGCATGACATGGTAGAGTTTCAATCTTGAATCACATATTCTTGTTTGAAATGGATAAATATTGTGGATTGTTGCATGTGCACATTCATATGCATTTAGGGTGGGGAGTAACATCTGTAGGAGATACTCTATTGAGCATTGCTCACCCTATATGGGAAAATATTTCAGGTGTGGGATACACACCGGTGGACGACTCTCATTTGGAGCCTGAAGGGTGAAGAGAGGCCAAATTGTGGCCTTTAACCTTCATTTTTGTAAAACTTTTGTTAAAACTATGTTTTGGGCATGTAATATGTGTAAAAGAATTGTAATCAAACTTATATGAACTACTTTTAATATAACCTTGCATGTTTTATATGAGTATGGATAAATGAACCCGGTTTGGCTAATTTTTACTCATAAATGAACCTAGTGCGGTCATTGTGTTATATTGGGCATCGAATGAGTTATGTTAATGTATGTTGTACAGGTTGGGTTCTGGGTAGAGCTCCCCGTACAAAGGAGACTCTGCCCGATTTTGTTAAATTATAGATCCCGATAAATTGGACACAACGGCGTGATATCGAGTTACACGATATCCACAGGCATTTTGCGGGTTGATGAGTGATCAACGGACCCCCGGATTTTGGGGCGTCACAGGAGCTCCCCATGGTGAAACACTAAGCCAGATAAATACCCGTTCTAGTAAATCTTGTAACTGTATCTTCAATTCTTGTAACTCAATAGGAGTCATGCGATATGTAGTAATGGATATTTGTGCAATACCTGGGATTAGTTCAAACTCAACGTCTCTCTCTGGTGGTAGTCCAGGTAACTCTTTTGGAAATACACCTGAAAACTCCTAAACCACTAGAATATCCTTAAATTGTACCTCTTCTTTCTTGGTGTCCACTATATAAGCAAGATATCATTGACAACCCTACCTCAATAATTTGTTAGCTTTCATAGCTTAAATTAGACATGTAGGTGTCACTTTTTGACCACCAAAAAAACTAAAATTTGTTTCATTTGGTAGCTTAAATATCACTTCTTTCCTATAACAGTCTATAGTAGCATGATATGTTGATAAGCAATCCATCCCCAAAATAATATCAAAATCTTGAATATCAAGGGTACAAGATCAACATATAAATTTTTGTTACCCGTATGTAACACACAACTCTTGTATACCTTCTCCATTATCACTACCTCTCCTACTGTAGTAGAAACAACTAAACTAGTATCCAAAAATGTCAAGGATCGGTCCAAATGCATGTTCAATGCACATGATACAAATAAATGTGTAAATCTTGGATCTATCAGTACACCTGCATCTTTACTAGAGACAGAGAGTGTACCCATAACAACCTCAGGAGTAGAGGATTACAGAAAATACCCTTCTTAGAGTAGTAGAATTTTTTGTTGCTCCTTTCCCACGCCTACGATTATTGGAAGAAACATTACCACCTATCCTCACACTACCAATTGAAGAGAAAATAGATGCAGATCCTCCTTGGCATTAAGAAGCTACATGTCCGGGTTCACCACATTTGAAACACAAAATACCTCAATCTGACTGTGGGCAATCTTTAATACAATGACAAGTCACCCCACATCGATCACAAGTGGCTTGTGCACTCCGCTCACTTGAAAATCCTCTATTAGATTGGTTGTTGAATCTTTGTCCAGATAGACTCTGTCTCTGTCCTGAAAATGTTCTCCCAGCTGGGTTTTCATTCTAGCTTCTAAAAGGCTGCATCCTTTGACTGTTCCTAGAAAAACTACCCATAGATTTACTAGTATGTCATGCTTGTATCTACCATTCTTATGACTTTCCTCTTGACTTTGTTTCTCCTTCTCATCATTTTCAAATTTCTCCTTCACTTCTTTTTCCACCCGTTTTTCCATATTTACTGGCTCAGTAAAAGTATTTGCAAGATAAGTTGTAAGTGGCAACCGTATAGAATGCTCTAGTCCCTTTTGAAATTTCCTACATTTAGATTCTTCAATTCTTATCATATCCAACGCAAAACGAGACAATGATGAGAATTTAGATTCATACTTAGCTATAGACATCTTCCCTTGTGATAATTCCATGAATTCTTACTCTTTCTCATACCAATATGACTAGTAAAGATATTGTTCATCCAACACTTTCTCAAACATAGTCCAAGTAACCTTTCTTAGAGTTGCATCCTAAAGTACTTGTGTCTAGGTGGTCATCAATCTCTTTGTATCCTCCCATCAATTTAAAGTATCCTCCGTGAGCATAAAGGTAGGAAAACTAACTCTTGTTCATTTGTTGGGCGTATAATATCAAATATACACATCATAGCTTTTTTTCAGTTTTCTGCCTCAGTTGGGTTTATCGACCCTACAAAACTTGGTGGCCCAAGTTTCTTAAAATGCTCGAATAAGGAAATACGGGACTTTTTTTGTTTCAACCTACGCTAATCCCCACTCAAGATTTCTAGTCTCTCTCACCCTTGAATCAGAATGGTCCTCTGCACCATGAGATCCACTATAGGCCTCTTGATTTGATCGAAATGACCCCTCAACTGAATCAAATGCATTCGAGTCTACCTCCTCAACGTAGTAATTTGGTTCCATTATTTTATATCTGGAATTCAAATCCAGTTACATAAAATAATATGCACATGCATAAATGCACCAAGCAATCACTAGACATCTTAGAACACAACTAAAAACACGTACCCACTCTACCGACTCACCAAATCAATTCGACAAAATTGATTTCTCACATACAAGAGAATAAACTTGGTATATCATATACTTATATTTATAATTATTATGAAGCAGTACACTTCACATTTATCGCAGACAGATATCCCTCCTTGCTTTACAATCAATCCCACGGTATAACCAAGGTAGTAGCCTTCGACCCTAACAGTAAACACATAGATGATTGCAAATGAATATCGACTCAAAAATAACATAACTGATGCAAATGAATGCATATGAATATGTTTTGTTGACATTTTGTATTCACCATAACTTAACTTCAGCACTCAAAGTCCGAAGACCAACTAGCCACTTAAGCATTTACGAACCCAATGAGTATCCTCTACAATCTTAAACTAGAACGCAAACCCTTGTTGTCACTCAACTTATGTGCACTTAAAATTAGTTTAAAAGGAATATGGTATCTCATTTTATACAGTCAAATCCATTGTTTCGAACCACTATGTGTCCACTCAAAACCCTAATTCGGATCCATGAATTCCAGTCCAAATTCAACATAATCAATTATAAGTTTTAAAATATGTTAAACATTCATAAATAATGTAAAACCTAATTTCAAAAATGAATTTGAAAGGTTCGACTGACCCAGAATTGAGAAACCCTACTCTGCGCTGTTTTTCAATCCGAAACAACTAAAAATAAAACGATGTTATTTTTTAATGAAACTTCATACATATACTCAATTAACCAACTTAAAAATGAATATAAAATTTATTTTTTCAAAATCACCCAAAAACTAGGCCAAATTGGCTTGAAGGCCAAAATAATCATTTTAATCTTCTTTTTGATCCGACAATTGGATCAACTTGAAATTTTATCGGGACTTTCGCACAGACGTTACAGAACTTTTGGCACCCACTACAGGTCGATCGGACACTGAACACACGCTCACACGCCTTCAGGGTGTCCAGTTGTCCTCCGGTCCACTTCATATTTTTCCTCCACCAAACCCTAAGTTCCCACTTTCTATTTTAGGTACCGTACTTCTCATCTCTATTTCTCAATCCACACTACACATTTTGCTCTGTTTTCAAAGCCTACTAATTCATCTCACACCAGTCTGTGAAACCACATAGGTTTCAAGCTTTGGATTGAGCTTAAACCCAACTAAAAACTAAGCTAAAGTTTAAGAAAAATAAGGTTTTTAACATATGACTAGACCTGCAACTGCCGTTTCACCTCTCAAATGACCTCTAAATTCAATTTTGAGGTCGGAAATGGATTCCTTGACCCCAAATTAGTTAGACCCAAACCCCTTTTCAAAGCTTAATCAAGGTTTATAAAAAATCAAATTTTTACGATACAAACCCATGAGGGTTTCTTCATCCCACCACCACACACCACGGAAACCCTTAAACCACTCACAAACAACTCTACTAACCCAAAAACACAACTCAATACTCAATTGAAGAAGAAAGACTCATTTGCTATGAGATCCATTTCATGAAAACCTAAAATCTGAAACTTCAAAACTCAAATTCGAGCATAACTACTTACTCAAATCAAAAACTAACACCACCAATGAATTGCTAGCATCCAAATTAGGCTAGAGCTATACCTTTGAGTATTTGAATAAGCCTCCAAAACAAACCATAAAATTCAAGTGAAAGTTTTCTCTCTCTACGTCTTTCTTCTCTCTCTTCTAACTAGTTTCTGCTCGTTCCTAGCTCTAAGTAAAGGCTCAAGATCATCTTAAAATATTCTAGATGCTTGGAGAAGGCTAGGAAAAGCCCTGGGACTGCTAGACAGCAACTTGGTTTTTTTAAAAAAATTAATTTAAAAATATTCAAATCTTATTGTTTTTTAAAATTTTTAATTTAGTTTTTTTAATTACATACATAATAAAACATGCACTATAAAAATATTTTTCTACACATTCATGCTTGGATTTTACAAATTTAGTGTAGTTTAAACCTGTCTTGTTAAAAATTATCACGTTTTCGAATTATATATGATCAGACCAACCTATTTTTATGAGGACAACGATCACCCATGAGACACAACTATGGAAGGTTTCACGGCTTTATAATTGTGCTTAACACTTTTTTCTGTAAATTTAATTTTAGATGACGTTATTCGTACCACTTAAATCTCATTTTCCACTCTATTTAATTCTCTAACTTTAAACTATTAAATGCATCTCATTTATACCCACCTCATTAATTACTAAGTTTACCCCCATAGCATCCAATTAAACTGTTAAATATATATTTAAAAAAAAACAATACAAAAATAGTAATTGAAGCAAAATTTTAATGTTTCCGAGATGATCTAAAATATTTAGAGGTGTTTTGAGATATTTTGACATTTTTACCAATGTCTTCGAAATACTTTGAGGTGTTTTAAGATATTTTGATATATTTTGACAAATATTTAAAAATAAATTATTAATTTTTATTATGTTTGTGAAATATTTTCGTACCGAAGTAATACACCAAAATAAAATTTTGATCATTATCTATATAATAGGTTGAAATAAAATGAAATGAATTTAATTTTTTATTAGTGTATATAGATAGGATAGATTTAGTAATTGATGGGTGAATATAGATAGAATAACCTTAGTAATTTAAAGTAAGGAAATTAAATGGGATAGAAAAAGAGATTTAAGAGATGAGAATAACTTCACCCTTCAATTTTTCATTTTATATTCACCCCGGTCCAGTATTACAGATAGAAATAGGAGAGAAAAAAATGAGATGTCAAAAAGAGGACGAACTTAGGGAGAAATTTGTTGCACAAAGTAATGGGAGTTTAGAGTGTCAAATAATATTAAGATTCAAAAGATTTAAAATATTAAAAAAGTAAGGATGATGGTTCATTGGTTCGGGGATTTCTGAATTACTTCTACATTGCGATTTCACTTTTCTTCAATTCCGTTGTAACCATAAACAGAAAAACACATAAATGATTCTTATCAAATTTTGACACTTTAGACAAAAAATTGTCTAGCAAGTAAATACAGCATCCCACTTCTCTCAAGCCAAGTTGTGACCTCCGAACTCTAACCTACTCCTGATTAATGAATATATAAATCTAAAAGTATTCAGACCTTCTCTACTATAAATTTTCCTCGGTGTATTCAATGTTTGACCTCTACTACCTATTTATAAAAAATTAAAGAACTTTAAAGGACATTTTTTCATTTGTTATGTTCCATTAGCAACGAGAAAGGAGGCATATGGGTTACCAGCTCAATCCATCTACAGAACATGTCAAATTAAGCTGTATGCCCGTATCTATATTGTTTATTTTTTTCTTTCTAAAATAAATCATTTTTTTTCTCACGCTTTCCTTCAATTTGTTTAAAATTCTTACAAAAAAAATACTTAAAAAAGTAAAACATATTATTGTCTTTTTATGCTAAATGGTTAACCTCTTTATATGTTATACTTTAATCCTAAACTTTAATGGGTGAAGTATTATTTTTCAAAACATGAGGTGTAAAATATAAATTACCCATAAAAAAAAGTAAGCACCAGTCAGCCTAATTAAGCCAAGTTGTTAAAAGAAAGGCCGTATCCAACACAAGGTTTCAACACCCACAAAATATGACAAGAATATCCACATCAGTACATG
>CM042201.1:328866-378748 GCA_023539305.1 Ilex asprella | reverse complement strand
CCACCACTGCCCAACTCGACCGCCATTCCCCAAAATTCATCACCACCACCAAAATAGAGAAGGTTGAGAGAGAGAGAGTGCGACAGAGAGAGACGACTTCGTGGCTTGGGCTTCGTCTTCGTCTTCGTCTTCGTCTTCATCTTCAGCATCGAGAGAGAGACGACTGAGAGATGAGAGTGAAAGGTGAAATAGAGAGAGACGACTGAGATGAGATAGAAGGGTGAAATAGAGATAGGATGGCCTTTTATAGTGAAGCAAAAAATATTTATCTTTTGTTGCTAAAGAGGATCGAAACTCAAACCTCGTTAAATCCTTACACACTCACGTGCTTGTTTTTTTTTTTGGGATGTTTTCAAAAGCATCATTTTGGATGTTTCTATATTTTAGTCTTGTTTTTAAAACATAGCAATTAAAAAAAAATAAAAACATCCACCAAACACGTTTTTATTTTTTTCCCATAAAATGAAAACAAAAAAAAAAAAAAAAAAAAAAAAAAAACAGAGTGTTACCAAACACTACCTTAATGTACCTGTTTGATGATTTGTGTTTACGAAAAAAAAGGTACATTAACAATCCGTGTTTTAATGCACTTGTCTGACAATCTATATTTTAGTGTACCTGTCTAATAATTTGTGTTTATGAAGAAGAAAGTTCATTAACAATATGTATTTTAGTGTACATGTCTGATGATCTATATTTATAGAGAAAAATGTTCATTAACGATATATGTTTTAATGTATCAGTCTGACGATTTGTATGTTAGTGACGATCTGTATTTTAGTGTACATGTCTAATGACTATTGTGTACCTATTATTTTTTATTTTTTTATTATGTACCTTTTTTTTGCTGTATATATATATTGTGTACCTATATATTTTCATTGTGTTCATGTTTTTTTTAGGGTACATGTTTTACAATTTATGTTTATGGAGAAAAATATACATTATGATGACGTAGTTTTTTAGAATAGGTGTTTAAATTGGGTGATGATATTGTTGTTATTTTTTTCAATTATAAAGGATGTTAGTTATGTCTATTGCTTTGACATTTCAATAGGGACCTAATCCAAAAGAAAATTGAAGAGTGAGTTTTTTTTTTTTTTGGAATCCTATTGGGACTAGGGACTAGCCTCCAATTCCCTCTAAATAAATTTGCTAGATTTTCAATTGAACAAATTTGATGAATCTTAATATCGTCATTATTCTCTAACTCGTGGGTGCAAAAGAACTTTGGTAGGTATGTTTTGTTGTGTTACCTTTGATATATCCTTCATTGAGTTGTACAATACAAATTGTTTTGTCCTCGTATAATATTATTGAAATGCCTTTGATTGAAGTTAGTCCACTTTACTCTTGAATATGTTGAACCATGGATCTTAGTCAAATACATTATTGGATTGCTTCATGGATTGACTCGCTTCATGAATGACTAATAGTCATCATCAATCATGTTTATAGAATAAAAGTTGAGGTTCAAAGAATTCCTCCTCGAGAGGTATCTCCATCTCCTTGAAAGGGTGAAGGTCTTTGCCTTCTCTCTCAGTGTCAAGAAACATAAAATGGCACAAAGAATTTCTTTGGTGGTTTATTAAAAAGATCTTCTGCCGCAGTGTTGTCAACCTGTATTGATTAAGACTTGATTAATGATTAAAAGTTGGTATTTGTGCACAAGGTAATAGTTGATTTCAATGCAATTTGGTTTAGGCTTATTCTTCACTTGTTGGAAGCAATCAAGAATTTACTAATGAAACAAAGATAGTTTTCAACATATAAGACTCCCAAACATAGTGCATCTACCCACTATTTCAAGGTTGGCCTCAAATAATCTTGGCTAGGAGTGTCAACTCTAACTCGTCAATATGAACCTGAAACGACATGATTCTAAAATTGACACGATTATTAAATATGCAAAATAAATAATTTAAATTAATGTTTGATACTTAGAACATACTAAATAGATTTTTTTTCATTGGTCTTGATACAAACACGACATGACACAAAAATACTGACACATTGGTCAAACGACACAATACGAATTGACACCCATGACTTCCTATTTGAAGCACTTGCCTTTAAAGCACACACACTTTGTGCGTGAGAGAGAGAGAGAGAGAGAGAGAGAGAGAGAGAGAGAAAGATACGTGTTTGTACACATTCCTTAAACTCTAGTGTGATTTTTATATATTCATCCAACTTTTAATAATGTAATTTAGCAACAAATAAACACATAGACATATACGCTTGTCCCATGCATGGACAATGAAATTCATTCCGCGTGGCACATCCTCTTGAAGTGGGCTGAAATTCAGAAGATAATGTGCAACTTCAAATAGTCACATGATAAGAATTAGAGTAATGCTATTGGAACCTAATTTACTGACCTAATTTGTCGACTTAATTCACTATAATCATTGGATTGGATGTGGGGGCCATCAAACATTGGAACTTGATGTTGATGTAATGGTTCTACTACAACCACATCATTATGTCAACAAATTAGGTTAGTATTTTAGATCTAAATAGTATTACTCTAAGAATTATGTGATGAGAATCTAGTTGCATCAAATGTGGCCGCACAACCAATTCTTACCCATACAATTCAAATAATTTTAACCCAATAAATTTTTTATCGAAAATTGTGTGGATAGTGTAGGATTCTGGATCCGACACACTCTTTTTCTCGTCTCGTTATCTTTTCTCTTAGGCTCTTATAAAAAGTCTAGAAAAAATTACTTATAAGTATTGCTTTTCTCCATAAAAACTCATTAAGTCCTATTATTTTTGTTTTACATCAATGAAGTCCTATTTTTAATAGTTTATGTTAATGAAATCCTAATTTTATTATATTTCAATTTAGCCTTCACTTTTAATTACCAAAACCCTTATATTCTTTACTGATATTGTCATACCCTACCCCAAATAATAGTACATATTGACTATTTTAGGAGGGTGGACCCACAGCTTAACATAAACCTAGAAACACCTGTATATAACATTTAATAATTCATAACACAAACACCCCACTGACCAAGTGCAACCACACATATAAATAGATTTATGCACATGAACATAACTGTCAGTTATATTATTCACCAAAGTACATAATCATGACTATTAAAAACTTTACATATCAACTTGACTTTAACATATAAAAAAAATTGCACAACAAAACCCCCCACTCGCCATATCCGCAACCTTCTAGACTCAATAGTGGATCTTCCTCTTTGCCCACTTTCTTGAAACCACAAACTATGGGGGAATGAGCACAACACACTCAGTGAAATGCACATTTCCATATAACAGATAATAAAGAAAGTATGCCTCACATGTCAATACTATCTCAACACATAATATAATTCCACAATAGGAAACTATTGTACTACAATTCACACTACTAACATCACTTCATTAATTTTAAATGAATAATCACCCATATATTGCCATATTTGACATTTATGTACATATATTCGCCACTAAAGGCTATACTAGCCATAATGTCTATTCACCTACCAATAAGGCTTTTTATCATACATATTCATCACCATATAATAGTCCACTTATCTATTCATTAACAATAAATTGGCATTAACCAATGTGAAAGTTAAAGGATCAAGCTTTTTAAATAGTTTATAAAGTTAAGGAAAGTAGGAATTATTTCTTTTTTAGAGAGAGAAGCTCTAACTTCTCTCTAAAAACTTCCTTCGAGATTTTTCGATTTCTTTCAATTTTCTTTGATTTCTTTGCAAGGTTATTTCTGTTTTGTGTTGATTTGATATGTTTCCTTAATTGATCATGAATTTTGATCAATTATAGAGGCAAATTCCTCCGAAATTGTTTGACATTATGAAGAACTTTTCATCACTTTTCAAGGACTTTTCGAGTTCTTTAAAGTCTGTGAACTTTTTTGCAATGGGTCAAGAAGTTGTAAATGCTTATATTTTGGTGCAAGATGATGCAAAATCCTCTAGTATGCCTCTTATGATCCCTAGTGTCGAACCTAGACCAACTAAGCGTGTGGTTTACAATAATGGTGAGCCAGGCATGTATTGGACTCCGGCAAAAACTCAAGAGTTGTTAAGAAAATTCCATCAAACATTGATAGGGAAGTGTGCGTATGGGAAGCCATCGCTTGGGATGATCAAGGAGTTTATCACTTCAAGATGGCTTCCAAAAGGTGAATTCTCAGTGGGGAGGTTCTTGATCCCAGGCATGTTCTTATTCAGTTCAGTTTCTTAAAACCTGGCTCAAGGATGCAACTTATATCAAAGGCTATCTATTTCAATTTTTTAAGTGGTTCCTAGAATTTCATCCAGGAATTGGGCCTGTAGTGATTCTTGTGTGGATTTCGTTGCCTGGGTTATCCATACATTTTTTCAATCGAGAGAATCTGAGGGATATTTTGAGTCCTATTGGAAAGATCTTAGTCATTGATACTCCTACATTGTTACTATCAAGGCCCGGTGTTGTGCATGCCTATGTCGAAATAAATCTATTAGCCAAAAACCCAAAGAGATTCTGGTTGGATATGAGAGGTTTGAGTGAGTGTTGGCAAAGGATTTGTTATAAGAAGGATTATCGCTATTGCTTGAACTAGGAACATGATGTGATGTTGTGTAGGAAAAAGGAGGAAGGTGTTGTGAATGAGGAGAAAGAGCTTGTTTCTCAGAAAGGTAAAGGCGTAGATGTTGTTAACGTGGAAGAGAAAGCCAAGGGGGTTTGGAATGAAGTTTATAAAGGTAAGTAGATGAAATAGTCTAAGCAAAAATCTGGTTCTGGATCTGGTTGTATGAAAAAAGGCATTGAGAATAGTTTTATGGCCTTGAGTCTAGATGTGGAGGAGCAGACTGTTATAGTGGAAAAAGGAGATTCTTTGAAGTGTGTTCAGGAGGGTTTAAATAAGCAAGGTAAGGGGGATCTACATCTGGTTTGGGGAAAATTAAGAGTCAAGGGAAAGGGGCATGTATGAGGTTATCTTTTTGTTTTTCTCAGATGTTGACCCAGGTCATCAAACGAAGGATTTGGAATAGACATCTTGTGAGGGGTTCAATGTTCCTGCTGATCCTATGCATTCCCCTTTGTTTTGCCCTAATGTTGATCAATCTATTCAATCGAAAGGATTGCATGGTCTATCCGATAGGGGGATTCAAGGGGCGTGTTGATTATGAGAGTCAATTGAGGGGAGGTGAAGTTTAGTTGAGGATTTGGGCAATGGAGAAGTTCCTACAAATGATTTGAGTTGAGGGGAAGAGCTTTTGTATGGTTCTGTTACAAAACAGAGAGATGGTGAGATGGGAAAGGAAGATCAGTGTCAGATTAATAAGCAAGTTCATTCTTTTTTGGATTCTTTTTCCTATGTTAATCATAATTTTGTTCCCAGAAGGGGTGTGGAATTTTCTTTAGATGATGAGATTGGGTTGGTCAAATTGAAGGAGCCCCCTAATAGAGGTTATTTTTCGGATAAAGAAAGCCACAGCAGGGTTAGGAATGTTAGAAAAATTTTGGATCTTTAGGATGGGGAGAGTTATGAAGATTCTGACTCTTTTCATCATGAGCAACCTACATCAGATGCTTGATCCGAAATGTATACACTCAAGTGTAGGCGATCAAGCTGTAGTAATAATCCGGTTTGAGTCCGGAGTCGAATCCTGTAACACCCCACATTTTCTTTTATATACGTATATAAATATATAGAAACTACTTGTGGTAAAAGTGTGGATATGTGCAGTGATGTGTGTTTTAATTCAATAGGTTGGAAAAGCAGAAATTTCGAATGTCAGTGAAAATCATATTTAAAGCTAGTTTAGCTAGTGAATGGGTGACATAAATTGTAAAAGAACTTCTAGCAACTATGTTTGGGGTACAAATGTATGTTGTGAAAGTTTGGGTTGGTTTTGGAAGGGTTTAGGATGGATTAGAAATGAAAAATGGAGAAAAAAGGCAAAACTGGGCAAAACCCTACCGGTACAGTCTACCGGTAGAGTATTGTACCGGTACAGTCTACCGGTACACTTTGGTCCAGAGAGTTCGAGCTACTGGTACAGCCTACCGGTAGAGCCGAAAGAATTCTGAAACTTAAATGTCGCGATCTTAGTCCCATTTTAGCCTTATAAATACCCAAGTTCGTCTATTTTGGCTCAATTTTGGCCACTCCAACATTAGAAACCCTAAGAGAGAAAGAAAGGAAGAGAAGAGAGGAAGAAAGGAAGAGAAAAACAAGAGTCTAAAGGGGTTATCCAAGATAAAAAAACCTAACTTCCAAGAACACAAGGTAGGAGTTTTCTCTCATTCACTTACATTGAGGCTAGGATATATATATATATATATATATATATGTTTTGACTATCAATGGTATGGATATATGCTACGTACTCATCATCTCCTAGGATTTTTGCAAATATTACATGTTTTGAACAAAGTTAGGGTTTAATACCTATGAAATCTCTTTCTAGTTTTAAAGACCCAAATTCTTGGAGAGCGATGTATTTCCTTCTTGAATGCTTTCTGATTATGAATTTCGAAACCTTAGTGCTTTGTGTTGGTTAGAAAAATGAAGATATTGGGATCTCATGTATTTTCTTAGTTGGTTGTGGAATTGTTAAATGCTATATTTTGGAGATTTTGGATAGATGCTTGTAAATTGATATTAAATGTTGGAATTGTATATTTGGTTGGGTTGTCTGTGATGCACCTGAGTGAGAGGTTCCATGTAAGGATGCTCACACCTTCTCAAGAGGTTCCCGGTAAGGATGCTTGAGAAATAAGCTCGTTATAGTGAGAGGTTCCTTGTAAGGATGCTCACCCCTTCCCAAGAGGTTCCCGGTAAGGATGCTTGGGAAACAATGTAACGATTGGTGAGAGGTTCCATGTAAGGATGCTCATCCATTATCAAGAGGTTCCTTGTAAGGATACTTGAATAACTCAAACCTTGAGGGTGAGAGGTTCCTTGTAAGGATGCTCATTCCCAAGAGAACAATTTTGTATCATGTGTTGGAAAATGGTTGATATTTTGGGGAAATGGATGTTTATGGGAATTGGTTGTTATGGTATATTTCTATTAATATTGTTATTTAAACTTGAGATCCGTTGATAAATGTCCTTATTTTACTTCAAACATTATGTATGCTATTTGTGAAATGAGACCGACCGCTTTATATGCTTTTCTAAACCTTGTATGGGTTTGGGAGAATTTTTCTACAGAGCTTCGTGCTCACCCCCTACAGTTGAACCTTTTTCAGTTGTCGGGCCAGATGATGTACTCGGTACTAACGAACCGTACCTTGGGGAGGCTTCACTAGAGGGATACTTGGATCCCGAGTGGGACATCTAGAGATGTCGTTTACTTTTTGTTGTAGTCTAAAATACTCTTTTGGAAACACTGTATAGTCTAGATTTCTTTTGTAATTTCCGCTGTGCTATAATAGTAAATTTTTATTGGGAATGTAAAGGCCAAATATGGCATATTCTTTTGGGATATTGATGTAAATGTTATGGATTACTGTTATGAAGTCTCTTTATTGATGGTTTATCTTAGTGCTCTCATGGTATGAATGGTTATTGAATGTAATGCCATCCAGGGTGTATTTTGGGGTGTTACAAATTCACAGGGAACTGTTGTTGGAATTTCAAAGTAAACAGTAGCTGAGACTGAATGATTATGATCTTTATGATTTATGTGATGGATGGGGATTTCCTGAATAGAATATAAGATTCTTTCCAGGGTAGTTTTCTAGACAAAATATAAGATAAGTTCAAATAAAAATAAAATCACTCTTTAGCTCGGGCATCTGGACATGTAGTTAATCATCCAGTTTGTTATATTTATGCTTGATAACTCAATTAACTCCCATGTCAACGTCAAGCTAATCAAAAGATAAAGATGGACTGTGAGAATTAAGCACCTAATTTTGATGCCTTTCTAGAAGTTTACAAGAATTGTCTGTGTCGAAACTTAACCCGTCTACAAACAAGCAAGTGCTTATATAAGGCATTCAACCATGGCATTAATGTTCCATTCTTTAAATAAAGCACAATAATGGGGAGGATTGAAGGATAGTCATGAGGATCTAGCCGGGGTACTTGCCTTGAAACGACGATTCTTTTTATGCAAGAGTCATCCATGTCATAGAAAGCACCACGATTATACAAAGTACCTTAACTTTGCTAGATGCAATCAATCATCCAATAATCAAGGGGATATAGACATTAAGCATTAGAACATTGTATAAATATAATTTTTAGATAATTTATACAAGCCTTTTACCTCTTACTAAAGAATGAATGAGGAACTACTCACTCTTCATGACTTTGGTAAAGCTAGAAAAGTGAGTGATACTCATCCCTCCAAGTAGAGAGCTTACAAAATAAAAGAACAACAACCAAGGAGCCAATCTTCCATGAAGAACGAGTCAATCACGTTTCACCCTTCATGGCTTTGGAAAAGCTCTTGAAAAGTGGAAGAGTTTCACTCCTCTAAGAAAGAAGGATGCTCAAGCAATGGAAGTGAAAGAAACTAACAAATGGAATTAGAAGAAAGCTAGTTACTTTTGGAGGGTTTCCACCACAACCAAAGGATAAGCTATCTTTCCTGATACTTAAACGCATATACAACTACAAGGGGAGTCTAAGCCTCCATCATGGTTGCTACAACATGAATGTAAAAGCTAAATAAAGAGAAGATTAAAGATCCAACTTCAAGGGGAGTACAAGCCTCCATCATGGTTGGTATTCAAAGTGCAAATGTAAATGCAAGTAAAGAAAGCTTCATATAAACATAAAACAAGTACAAAGATGGAGAGATGTTGGTCTAAGGTCAAACTTATCTCCCAAAAATTACTCAATTTCTAAGAGAAAAATTGTACACTAGAAGCTCACCAAATGGACGTATTTATAGGCAAAGGAGGAGAAATGGGGAGATAAGAGCTGATGGATGAATAGTGTTTGCCGCCCAAGTCATAGTGAAAGCAAACAACTTTGCCGACAGTCTGTGGAGAATGTTTGAACGTTATCTGGCGTTCGAACGTTGTTGCTGTTTTTGCCTTATGAACGTTCGAATGTTGTCTTGGGTTCGAACGTTTTCTTCCACTTTGCTTTATAGTCATTCAAATGCCAGATGGGGTCTGATCTTTTTCACTCAAGTGGTCTTCTGTGAAGTTCACTTCCACACTCTATGCAACAGACTAGTCTTTAAATGCTTCCAGTGGACGTTCGAACGTTGGATAATGTTCGAACGTGGTACTAAAGTACTTCAGGGTCTTCTTGACAGCAACACGTCATGTCTCAGCAACTTAGAAACTCATAGGAAGTCTGGTCTTGTCAGTGCTCTAGTGGACGTTAGAACGTTAGTTGGCGTTCGAACATAGTGCTCAAGTACTTCAACTTCTTGCTCAGGATCTTGTGCTTGGCTGTAACACACTGTCTCAGCAGGCTGGTTTTCAGTCAGTTCATGTGGACGTTCGAACGTGGGTTGGCGTTCGAACGTTCTTGCCTTGGTCCTAACTTTTCCAATTTTGTCCTTTATTCTACTGGTGTTGTATCCTGGTGTGATATTTGTTGACTTTGAGCCCTTGTTCACTTTAAGACCAGAAATATCATCACTTGAACTCCATCAAAGTACAATTAGTCTTAAAAATGCATAGTAAAATGCTACTTTTAAGTACATATCAGCTTTTACTAGACTTAGGTCCAGAGGTATTTTGTTCTCTCAATTCCTGTGATTTCTTTCTTATCATGGAATGTGAGGGGAATTGGGAAAGTTGTGCAAAGATGAAGGTTAAAAAAGCTCCTTAAAATGAATAATGTCTACTTATTGGTTGATGATACCTTAAATATGCCTAAGTTTGAGCTCGGGAATTCAGGTCATGCGTGTAAAACTCAAAAAAATTTGAATTTTAAAGAAAAATGACAAAAATGGTAATTAGCTATTATGGTACGGGTTGAAAATCTGAATTTTTCTAGAACTCAGAGGATGAAATGGACCTCACCATTAGATTCGTCTCGTGAAATCTAGTTACCCTGTAAATTTTTGTTATTCAATTTTTTTGCGTTTTATGCGGCGATTGGGTGTCGCATGACCAAAAAAGAGGCGATTGGGAATTAATCGTGAAACATGAAAAATAATTTAAATTTAGTTCAAATGAAATATATTGAACTTAAAACAGGACGAGTTTAATTGATTCGGGATGAATTGGATCAGTAAAAGGCAGGACGTGTGGCGCGTTATGAGCCAAGTATTAAGGGGTATAAATAGGGGAGAAAAATCAGATTTTCTCCCCAATACCCAGCTAATTTTCGGGAAACGAGAGAAGGGAGAGAGGAAAGGGAAAAATCTTCAAGTTTCTCTTTACGATTTAGGGGCAACTATTTGTTGAATCGACTCGGGCCAAGAATTAAAGTTGAACTACAAGACGAGGGCTACGACTAAGTACCAAAAAATGGGAATTTTGATGAAGTCACAAAGACAGTATTTTTGGAAATCAAGGCTTGAAGCTTGATTTGGGTTCTTGAGAGCTTCCTACTAAGTGTATTACACTTCAAGAGGTAGGGTTCTTCTTCTAGCTAGGTTTTTTTTCAACCTAAGGTTGTGTATGATATGGATAGTTTGGGTAGAGATGAATTCTCTTGTTTAAATGTATTTCTAGTATAACTAGAGTATGAGAAATGGTATAAAAATGTGCTAAAACCAAATTTTGCATGAATTAGGTTTTGGGTGAAATTACTTGTTTTGGTTAATTTCATGAGAAATGTGTTGATTGGGCATTCTATGTGTTTACATTATGCCTTGAAGGTGTTTGATAAAATGTCTATATTGAATTAGCATATTGGTTTCATTGAAAATGTTATAACATGCTTGGTGAAAATTGTGGAATGTAATTATATGCACAAGATATAATTGACATTGTGAAAATGGTGTATGCCATTTGACTCTCATGATATGATAAATATGACATAGGAATTGTAATTGTATATCACATTGCATAAGCACGGGAAGTATCACATTCGTGGGCATGTGACATGAGTGTGTGTATGCATGGTTTGATTAAACATCATTCTTGGTGGATGATGCGTGGGCTTGGGAAAGTTAGACCAAGGTTCGATTGAGTGGCACGGGTTACACTAAAAATAGGATCGGGGTTAGAAAAAGGACTAGATTGTCCCTCTGGTGCAAGACCCGGTGATTTGGATACGCACTTTGTTGGCATCGAGTCCATAAAGTGTGTCAGTGTATGCAGAGCCATTGGTGGAAGTTCATAAATGCCGTGCCGGTTGGAAGCCCATTAGTGGAAGTCCATAAATACCCACCCTAAGAAAGACCAGAGATTTATAAATGGTAATTGGATGTGTAACATCAATGGCGGGGGCCTTGGAATGTCCGAATTCATATGCATGGCATTGCAAGTGTTATGCGAGCCAGTGAAGGCTCGGGTTGCATTGTATGTGTGAGTCTCACCTCATAACATGGCATGACATTTTGATATTCATTCTTGAAGTTGTATGTCTTGGATGAATGCTTATTTAATTATTGAATTTCATGTGAACATTTCATATATATCTAGGTTGGGAAGTAGCCTCTTCGGGAGATACCCTATTAAGCCTGACTCACCCTTTATGGGGACAACATTTCAGGTGCGGGACAAGTGTCGGTAATTGACTCTCACTTTCCCTTATTGATGAAGAAAGCTGAATTGTGGCTTTGAATTACATTTTTGTAAAACAAGTGTGTCATTGGTTTTAGATATGTAATATTGTATAAAATATTGTAAAACGAACTCATATGAACTGTATTTTGTGTAAAATTTTATGTTATATGAGTTTGGGTGGATGTGGTATGAGATTGGATGAGTTGGAATTGAAAAATGATTGAATCGGGGGCAAACTAAGCTCTTCTACTACTAGAACGTTGATTATCTATCGGTAGAAAATTTCTAGAGAGCTCTTCTACAAGTAGAACATTGGTTATCTACCGGTAGAAAAATTCCAGAGAGAAGAAGTCCAGTGAGCTCTTCTACCTGTAGAACGTTGATTTTCTACCGGTAGATCCTCTTAAATTTTCATAAAGTTAAAATGATCTTGTCAAGTCTTCAGGCCTTAAGTTCTTTTGTTCAAAGGATGTAAATGGAGTAATATTAAGGAAAAATTGATGTATATTGGACATTAGAATGATCAAGTGATTAAAATGTACACAAGTTATGCATTTAGGAGTGCCTGGTATAAGGGAGACTCTACCCAAACTCTGTGTTGTTTACGATCCTAGTGAAGGGGATGTGATGATGTGATGTTGGGTTATGCGAAATTCACTGGTATTTTCGTGGGTTGATGGGTAATCAACAGATTGACAAAGGACCTTCGATTTTTAGGGGAGTCACAATGAGTCCCTAAATAACAAGATCAACCCACCTTGGGTGACCATGTATCTCGAGGTTAGACCTCCTATCTCCGCAGTTGAGTCTCAAGAAGGATAGCATAGATGACAGTTGGCTTCCATCCAAGCGTCACCCCAAATAGTTACGGTCGTGTATCTAGGTAGAAGAGTCACATTTGTCCCAACACCCTCCATAACCGTTGCATGATAGTAGCAACTGTTATAAGGAGGAGGCAAGGGTCTCACCGAAGATCAAGAAAAGCTTAGGATCAACTATAAATAAGGGGCATAAACTCCACCAGAACAGAGACAAGCAATTGTACTTAGAACAACACCTTGTAATCTCATTCTTTATCAATATAAGCCCCAGGAGCAAGAGACTCCCTTGAGAATGGATTAGCAGAGCTCTCAAGCTACTGAACAACTATAAATTATCTGTGTATTGATTCCCTGTCCCTTGCCTAAATTTTAAGAGCCTAGGAGCTTAGACTAATTTACTCAATGTTCATTAATTTGCTATCTCTGGTCTATCGCGTTAGATACATCATCAATTGGCGTTGTCTGTGGGAATGATTGTTCTTGTAAATTATACTAATCATCTTCAGTAATTGATGATTTTTACACACAATATGAGCAAAAGTCAGATAAACCCCCATAAATTTCAAAACCAATAAGAAGCTACCACTAGAAGACAACAAGAAAATCCTCGTGATTGCTTACCTAATCCAGAGGTTGACCTACCCATGGTGGTTCTTCCTCCAAATAATGAGCTTGAAGTCCTTTGCTTAGCTAATCAACGCTTCCTCTAGTAGAATGAGGAGTTACCAAACCTCTTTCAATGTCCTCAAAGGGCACAACCAGCCTAGGATGCTCCCCAGCATGGCGAACATCAATGTTTCAATCCCTTAAGGGAAAATACAGAGGAGAATGAACACAGCAAGTCAGTCGACAACATATGCCGATGAGCTCAAAAGAATGGAGAGGATGAGAAAATACAAAGCCAAAATAAGGGGACGCTCAAGAACGAGTTTCCCCCACACCAGCATGAAAGAAAGGAGCAATACTGGGAGTAATGTTTCAGGGAGATTCAACAAGAGTTCAACCACATAAAGAAGGTTGTAAAAGGAAAAACCCAGTGACTATGGACGCCTTGGTCCAGCAGATAGAGTCTTCCTTTTTCACAAACGTGCTCCATTTCGCCTTTCCACCAAAGTTTAGAATGCCTCAGATGGAGATCTTTGATGGGACAAAGGATCACATGGACCATCTCAATACTTATAAAAACTAGATGGAACTATGGATATCAAAACCCAGTACATTGCCGAGCTTTTGTCATCACATTGAAGGGCTTAGCCTTAGCTTGGTTCAACAGGTTAACCCTAACATCCATTTCCTCCTTCTGGGAACTCTTTATCTCATTCGTCTCGCACTTTATAGTAGCTTGGACCTACCAAAAGCCGAGCTACCACTTATTGAATGTGAAACAGGGACCCAGTGAGACATTATCAAGTTGCGTTTAGAGGTTCAATTCAGAATCTCTGAAAGTAGATGTCCTTGATGAAAAATTTTCCCTCATTGCCTTCATTGTCGGCCTGGGAGTCTGGTAGAAAGACTTGATTTTCTCCATCTCCAAGAACCCACAAGCCAGTATGGCTGAGGTCCTTGCCAAGGCGGAGAAATATATTAATGGCGAGAAAGCTCTCCTCTCCAAGGTTGGAAGCTCAGCTACCCAGAAGGAAAAGGAGAAGAGGAAAGACTAAAGTCCAAGGAAGGAAAGGAGTTGAGACAAGTCTCCACGAAGCGATAGAGATCTCTCCCCAAAAAGAAAAAGAGACATCAAAGATCGCCTAGGTCCCCTACCTCAGGAGTTATAACCAAGGTACACTCCAAGGCAGTTTACTCCCCTGAACGCAACGGTGTCCCAGGTCCTCCACGACGTGCAAAATGAAAAGTTCTCGAGAAGGCCACCTTGAATGAAAGTTGACCCCACAAAATGGGACTCTACGAAATACTGTGAGTTTTACCAAGACCTTGGTTATCACACTAACCATTGCATCTAGCCAAAGAAGGAGACCGAGTTCCTAATTCAGAGGGGCAACTGCGCTACTTCGTAGCACAAGACAAGCATAATCGAGCTCACCCACCCCCATCACCTTTGCAGTAAGCTCCTGTGCAACACCAATAACCTTTGGGAGAAACTAAGGGGATATCAGGAGGATTCGTAGGGGGAGAAACCAGCTCAAGCAAGAAGGCCCACATGTGCAAAGTCTGAGCTGAAGACTTATTGAAAGTACAAGTTGTGTCCAAGGCACCTCAGTTGAACATGAACATAACCTTTTGGGTTGCAGATCTGGAAGGCTACCAACATTCCTACGATGATCCCTTGGTAGTAAGGGCTATCATTGCCAATAGAACTATCCACTAGGTTCTAATTGATAATGGGAGCTCTGTCGATATCGTCTTTGCATCCGCCTTTGACACAATGAACACTAGCAGAGACAAGTTTGAGCTGGTGAGGACTCACCTACTCGGATTCTCTAAAGAAAGGGTGCTACCCCTGGGCTCAATTTAGCTCAACCTCACAATGGGAGACCATCTCTACCAATCAACCACCACTATGAAATTCTTGGTTATCGATGCCCCATCAGCATATAACGTTTTTCTAGGAAGACCTTCCATCAACGTCATGAGAGCTATTCCTTCTGCCTACCACTTCGTAATGAAGTTTCCTATCGAGAAAGATGTTGAAGTGGTTTGAGGAGACCAGCGAGTGGTAATAGAATGCTACATGACATCTATGAAAAATAAAGAAGTTGAGACCATATAGTTGAGTGAGCTCATCATGAGAGATAAGCAAGAAATAAGGCCCACACCTTCAGAAGAGTTAGAACCTATCCAGCTCGATGAAAACCCAAGAAATTTAGTATACGTGGGGTCCAAACTGCTCAAGGAGGTTAAGGACCTTCTTAATCAATTTGTAAAAAAGAATATGGAGGTTTTCACATAGAAACATGAGGATATGAAAACAGGAGTTATTACGCAAAAGCTCGGGGTGAATCCAACCTTCAAGTCCATCAAGCAAAAATGAAGAAGCTTCGCCCCAAAGCGTCAGAAAGCAATAAACAAGGATGTCTCCAAGCTCCTCTATGCCAAAGCAATCATAAAGGTATACTACCTGACCTAGCTGGCCAATGTGGTCCTCTTCAAGAAGACAAATGACAAATGACATCACTGCAACGACTTCATTGATCTGAACTGAGCTTGCCCCAAAGAAAGCTTCCAGCTTTCCAAAATTGATTTGATCGTGGATGCCATAGTAGAGCATGAGTTGCAAAGTTTCATGGATGCCTTCTCAGGATAGAACCAGATCAGGATGAACCCAAATGATCAGGAGAAGACATCCTTCATAACTTAGCAGAGGATGTACTGCTACTAGGTCATGCCATTCGGATTAAAGAACGCTGGAGACACGTACTAGCGATTGGTGAACCACATGTTCCAAAAGCAGATTGGGACCTCAATAGAGGTGCACATTGATGACATGCTGGTTAAGTATTTAAAGGCTGAGCTCCACATCCAACACCTCGAGGAGTCATTTCAAATTCTCAGAAAGTACTTGATGAAGCTCAACCTAGCCAAAGGCGCCTTTGGAGTCTTTGTACAAAAATTCTTGGGTTTTGTAGTCAATAACCGAGGTATAGAGGCTAACCCAGAAATGTAAGAGCTGTAATCGACATGTAACCACCCTCAAACACAAGGGAGATTCAACGTTTAATAGGGAGGATAACAACTTTGAGTCGCTTTGTCTCCAGGTCAAGCAATAAGTGCCAACCCTTTTTTCAAGTTTTAAAATAAGCGTTCTGCTGGGATGTACAGTGTGGGGAGTCATTCAAAGCCCCTAAATATTACCTCAGCTCACCCCCGGTCCTTGTGAGCCCTAGAGAGGGAGAGGTGCTCACCTTATAGCTTGTTGTCTTAGATTTCTTAACTAGTACGACACTGGTTAGTGAGCAAGGCAAAGCTTAGCAACCAGTCTATTACACCAGCAGAACTCTAAGGGAATCAGAAGAGAGATACCCGAAGATGGGAAAATTGGTTCTAGCCCTGGTAACCACCAAAAGTAGGTTCAGACCTTATTTCTAGGCTCATATGATAGAGGTTCCTGCAAACCAACCAATGAAGCAGGTCTAACATAAGCTAGAATCATCAGGGAGACTGGTCAAATGAGCAATAGAGCTCAACGAGTTTGACATCAAGTGCAAACCCAAAACTATGATTAAGAGACAAATACTGACAGATTTCATTGCATAATTCACAACAGGCCAAGAAACATCCCTAGAAGCAACCCAGCTAGTACCTGACCTTCCAACATGGAAACTTTTAGTAGACGAAGCTGCCAACGCCCAAGGCAGTAGTATTGGACTAATCATGAGAATCTGTACAACAGAGGCTTCTCATCACCCTTCCTAAGATGTGTTGACGTAGAAGAGACAAACTGCATCTCAAGAGAAATCCATGAAGGTATTTGAAGCAATCACATCAGAGCTTAAGCTCTGGCTAGTAAAACTCTAAGTGATGAGCGCGTAATATTGTATATTTAACGACCTCATTGCATGCATTTTAACTCAACTTTGCATTTAATTACTTAGAGTTCATCGAATTTGTGAATAATGTGAAAATTTTGATGTTGCGGGTAATAATAGAATAACTGATGGCTTTCGGAACCCTACAACTAAATGTGGATAGGTGGTGAAGAGATGGACACATTACATGAGGATTTGGAGGCTTAAAAGTGAAAGAAATCAAGAAGGTATTGGTACCTAATAACATAGGCACCGTCACCCACACCATTTGGCATCGATACCTTGGTATTCTCCATTTTTGACATTGATCGAATTCGAATCTAAAAAAGAGAAAATTATGAAAGTTGTAGATCTGAATATTTTCTATCTTTTATCAAAATTTTAGCTTAATCGGAAGCTGGGATAAAAAATTATGGTAAATTTACAAAAATACCTACTGGTAGAAGACTTGCAAGACCTACCGGTAGAAGACCCTGCTGGAAGTTTTCTACCAGTAGAAGTCCTTCGTTCTATCGGTAGAACTTTCCCAGAAAGCTCAGACTCATCCCCACATGACTTCACTAACCATAGGGCCCTACCTTTTATCCTTTAAATCATGCCCTAATATTTTTAACACTCCATGATGATCTCTTAACTCCTATATTTAGATTTGAAGCATGAGAGATTTGGTGGCCAAGGAAGAGAGAGGGAATGGTCGGAAAAGGAAAGGGTCCATGCCTTTTGACTGACTTTGGAAGCTTTTTTGGACAACCTTTGCTCGCAAGCAACCTTTCTCAGCACACTCAAGGGTGGAGAGGGGGATGAATGAAAATAAGAGTCTTCCTTCGTATAATTTCATATCATCAAGCTTTTAGAAAAAGAAGGAAGCTACCTAAGCATAAGAGTAGTTTAGAGAGAGAAAGCTAGGGTTCTTGTTTTTCCTTCACCATTTTCATTCTTCTAAGCTTCAACCTACATGTAATCTTTCTTTCTAGCATTTTAATCTCTTTTATTTCAAGTTATATTGAGTTTAGCTAGGGTTTACTAGTTCTATTGCTTGTATTTTGGTATTTTTTTAAGCTTTACATTTTGTGTATGAATGTTATTTCTTTTGTAGTTTGAACTTCTCCTTACATTAATGCAAGTTCATGTTTGATTTCATTACCATGTTTTTCTCTTTCATGTTTGTTCTTTCATTTACTATGCTTATCTAAACCTTTAGTTGGCTAATCCAAGAGGGATTTTCTCTTGGGTATGTGAAATCGACTCTCTTTCAGTCTCATTCGTAGTGTAAAGTGTTTGGATTAACTAAGCTGAGTGCGGACGTGGTTGTGGGCTCTTGATACACCATAGAGTTGTCATAGGGTATGCTTTTTCCCAACACAACCACATTAGTCCTTCACTTCCTACGAATCAATCAAACACTGAGACACCATTGGTTGAATGAAATGAGTCGATTTGACGTACCCATTGGAATGAACTCTATAGAATAGCCAACCCTATTTTTACTTGCATATTTCTCAAAACACAAATCACCAAACTTCAAATCACAATAATTTTCATTTTTTTCTTTCACAAATCACTTTTGAAAACACTTAAACTCTCATTCCCTGAGGAGATGACCTTGGAATACTCATTCCAAGTAAAACACGACATTGTAATTCTCTCTACCCTTGAGAAACACTTTTGCACACACACGTTTTTGTTCACACATATGATCTTTCCCCATTTCTTGCATGAGCCTTAAGGGAGAGTGACACTCACCAACTTCTATAAGTCATACACACTTAGTTCGAATACATGTTTGGAGATTAGGGAAAATGATTCAAGCATTTTTGGCGTCGTTGCAGGAGAAGGCTAAGCATCATGTTTTCGAAGGTGTTTTGGGACGGCATAGGTAAGTCTGGTGATTTCCATCATAGTCCAAGATATGTCGTCTCGATTGTAAATAGTTTGTTGTAGTTTGTGTTTTATGTTATGTTTCATAATTTTTATGATAATTGATTAGCACAAAATATTGCATAATTATATGTGCTAACCATCCGTTAATTAATGGTTTTTATGATGCTATTGATGGGAGTTACATATATTGAGTTTTTAATGATGACATTTTGTATTTGCAGTTAAAATGTGTTAAACAAAACTCCCTTTGGCACTTCAACAAGGATGGAGACAAAAAGGGATGAAAGAATGAGAATTGAAAAGCTCAACGGTTGCAGAAACAACAGACACCGTACTGGTACATAGTACCGGTATGATACCATACCGGTACGCTGTACTAGTATTGTCTATCGAATTTTTTCCAAATCTCTACAGTTGAAGCTCTGTCACTTTGCGGACCCCACCATCAGCTCTCACCTGCTCCCCTTACACGCCCACAATACTATTCATCTCTTTCACACCATGGATTGGATGTTTGGAGCTTGGGTGATAAATGAAGAGAGAGAGAGAGGAAGAAGCTGGGTGTGCAGACAAGCTCTGCACACCCCTGTCCAACCCATGCCACCTGCTACCTATGGATGGAAGGGACTTTCCAAGCTACCCTAGACCTCTAGAGGCACGTTTTGGAGGGAAAGGAGGAGGAGGTTCAACATATTGTTTTTGGAAGGGAGATAGATATAGAGAGAGAGTTGGGTAGAAGACAATGAATAGTGTTGTTAGAGAGATAATTTGATTTTTTTGCATTTTCTTCATTACATTGCCATATAATCTCTTGTAAGGATCTTTAGAACTTCATTGAATGTCATTTTCTTTCATGTTTCTTGTTGGTTTAATGCTCATTTAAAGATTCACCATTAATGCTCCAAGTCTTTCATTTTTCTTAGCTGTAAAATAGGTTTGAAATGTTTTCACTATTAGCCTTTAATTTTTTGCACTTAGTTACTCTAAATATTCATAGTTTTCCCATGCACTCTCATTACATTGTTAATTTCACTTCAAGCATGAGTAGCTAAATCATTAAGTTGGTAAATCCAAGGAAAACTTCACTTGGGTATACCATTCCAACTCATTCTTCTCCCTCTCTTATGAGTTCAATGGTTCGGTTTGACCGGGTTGAGAGTAGATGAGTTGGTGAGTCTTTAATATTCCGTAGACCTAGTCATGGATTATGCTTAGATCCTCACCAATTTTATCCTTAGCTTCCCGCGAATCAATCGTTCATTCATGCTCTATCGGAGGAGGGTTTGGAGTTGAGATGGTATTCCTATTGGAGTGACCTCTTGGGTTTACTAACATTTGTTTTCTCATTACATTCTCATCAATACACACTTCACCAAACAACTTTCAACCACAAAGATTTTTCACTTTCATTTTCACCAAATCATTTCACATTGGTTTACTTTCTTACTCGTGGAATCGACCTTGGAATACCACCAAGTAAAACACGACCCACAAAAGTCTCCTTGCGATTGGGGAGCATTTTTGTGCATATATATCTCATATTTACATCATCCCATTTCCCTTCCTCCTTGCCCTTTCTTTTGACACCATCCCAAGGGAGAGAAATCTTTCCCCTCGTCCATACGTTGCATAGTCTAAGGGATAATAATTAGGGGTTAACGGAGGTAAGGTAAACCATTAATCAATAATGTGTTAGATACCCCAAATTTTGAAAATGTGTGTGAGATTTGTGATGAGTATGAACACATCACTAGTGAGTGTACATTAAATTATACGGTTCAAGACTTTGCATGTGAAGGATCAATTTCAATATTAGCCCCTGAAATTTTTACCCCGATCATTTTGTTGCAACGATTTATCTGAGTTATGGTTGGGAGAACGAACCTTATAATTTTTCATCCGAACTCACACCACCAAATAAATTTGTTCTTTATCCAACATACTAGGACTCGACTGAATAAGAATTAGAACATACTCTTTGCGAGTTTATGCTATACCAAATGGAAGTCAATGCCCAAGTAGCCCAACAATTTTCTGAAATTAGAGATGACCTTATTGCATTGATTAATGTTATAATTTCTAATTGTGAATAACAACATCTTGAGCATAGTCAATGTATTGAGGATGATCATTTCTATGGAATGAAAATTGATGTTGAATCTCCCATCAGTCTAGAGTGTGAAAAATTTAATGAAGTTATTATCTCACATGAGGCTAATAAGCCCGAGGTCAATTTGCCATCAAAGAGTGGTGTTGAGGTTCAGAATTTTGAACATGAGGAGGGCATTGAAATGGAGTTAAGTGTAAAATTTTTTTTAAAAAAATTATATACTCCATTGTGGAAAATATCTAATATTGAACTATATTCTCCTATCCTAATTGTTATGGAATTTGTGATTGATTGATCTTTATTTTAAACTTTGAACAGATGAGCACACCATAAAAGTTTATCCTATGCCGGAGTATCACTTATGTGTTTTCTTTTGAACTCAACCACAGTGCACCTTGAATGTGTAATTTTGACAATTTACTGATTGGATACACATTTTAGAGATTGACATACATAGTGGAGATGAAGTATGTACCCATGTGAGTTTTAGCGCAAATCCTTGTTGGAGGGAACTTACATTTACTCAAAGGAACAATTTTTGAAATTCAAAATATGTTCAATAATCTCATTATGCTTGCTTTGGTTAGAGTGCATGTGGATAGTTGAATGAATTTGTCTTAAAATGCCAATATGCCTCCCCATGCTTATTTAGAGATAATCTTAGGCCATCTTTTAATTGTGTTGAGCCTTAGCTATTTCTTGTGAAATTTTTTTCCTTTGTGCCGTGATTGAGCTTTAATTGAAAATTTATTTTCATGCCACATATTTTACCCAAACCAATGCAAAATGATTACAATTACCACACCTTAGATTGACTGTGATTAATCACGCGAAAAGGGAAATATGGTGAGGAAACCCAAAAGGGCTGAATGGAATTGAATCAAAAAGAAGAGAGAAAGCCAAGAAAAAGGGAGAAAAAGAGGGTTGAAAAAAACAAGAAATGAAAAGAAAATAAAAAGAGAAGAAAAATGTTGAGGAAAGAAGGAAAAGAGAGACATAAAAGTGAAGTGAAGGTGTAAAGCTAAAAATTCCACAAAAAAGAGATTTTTGATAATAAAGGTCATGTCCTCGGAATAACCCTTTTTGTCTCCCTTTACCCTTCATTTCACTCAACCCAAATATCACCCCAAGGCCTCATTACAACCCATTAAAGCCCTAAATGATCTAGAGAAAGCATAGTCACCGCACACTCTAAATGAAAAGAAAAGTTGGTTTTGCAATCTAGTGCCCTAATATTCCATTGATGAGATTATGCCAAGGTTGTTTCAATTGTTATGCGTACACATCATTTTTGGATTGTATGTGAGCATTTTGGTTTGTGCACAAGATTTTGTCTCACATATATACATGGAGAGTATGCGAGAATAATCATAGAGTTATTCATTTTTGAGAGAAACCCTTGGTGAGAATTGCATCAAAGCTAAATTTGGATAGCTAAATGAATGTGGATTCTGTTGAGTAAATGTTTAAATTACATATTCATTTCACACACACGCAAGTTTTGAAAGGAAATATGTAGGTGGATACTTGATTAACACTAAAAAATAGCATACTCTTATGCCATGTTTTGGACTAATTATGCTTTAGTGGAGCTTAAATGATGATGTTTCAGGTCTTAAAGTGAATAAGGGTTCAAAGGCACCAAAAAGAATCTTTTGCAGGCAACCACAACATTTTGAGGAACAAATTGTAGAAGCTAGGAATAAGGAAACAACGTTCGAACGTTAAAAATCGTTCGAACGGTCATGGTGAACCAAGCCAGATACTACAATCTTTGTTGTAAGCAAGAACCAAGACCCTGGAGATTCAAGTACTACGTTCGAACGGTCAATAACGTTTGAACGTCCACTGCAGCAAGGACAAGATTAGACTGACTGAAGACATGACGTGTTGCAGACTTGCGGAGTTGCAGTCAGAAGGCCCAGGCACTCGAGTGTCACGTTCGAACGGTCACCACCGTTCGAACGCCCCAGGAATTATTGGACAGATCAGTCAAGATTCTGGGAGGACCTGGAGGAAGATTTGCATGAAGACTTAGAGGAATATTTTTTTGACAGAAATCACGTGTGGACTGACATAACTGGCATGCACTGATTCCATCTAACGTTTAAACGACAGACAGCAAAGACAGAAAAACCATTCGAACGCCCAAACAGTTCGAACCGTGTGGACAGACTGCCTGCAGAGTGGTTGGTGTTTCACTTTGACTTTGATGCCCAACTCTATTCTTTTATCCCCTCACTGCCTTCTCCTTTCCTATAAATACACTTAGTTTTGTGGAGAAGAGGGGGAACTCATGGGTGGAACCATTTGAGGGATTCATCACCTAGCACTTCATCACATCCATCTATTTAAATTCTTGTCTTAGTCTTTCTCTTTACTAGAAGAAGTGGAGAGTATAGATTTCCACTCATTTCCTTTACATTCATGTTCACATTTACATTTATTTGAGAGTTGTAATTCCTCTATTTACTTTAAGTCTTTACATTTATGTTCTTGATTTACATTTAGTCTTTACATTTATGTCGTTATTTACTTCTAGTCTTTACATTTATGCTCCTACATACATGCTTTTATTTATGTCTTGTATTTTCATTAATTGAGCTCCTTTCTTACTTAGAGGGGTGAAACTCCTCCACTTTTCTAGAGCTTTACCAAAGCCATAAATGGTGGAACGTGATTCACTTATTCTTCGTTCAAGATTAGCTCCTTGTTAATTATACTTTTACTTTGTGAAGTCCTCTACTTAGAGGGATGAGCATCACTCACTTTTCTAGCTTTACCAAAGCTATGAAGAGTGAGTAGTTTCTCATTCACTCTTTAGTAAGAGGTGAAGGGCATGTATTGATTATCCGGATATTATATGATGCTTTGTTCTAGTGCTTAATGTTCATATCCCCTTGCTTATTGGATGATTGATTGTATATAGCAAAGTTAAAGTACTTTGTATAATCGATGATCTTTCTATGACACAGATGACTCTTGCATAGAAAGACTCTTCGTTTCAAGGCAAGTACTCCGGCTAGATCTTCATGACTACCCTTTAATCATCCCGATTATCAAACTTCATTTAATGAACTATTATAGCCATGGTTGGATGTCTTACTTGCTTGTTTGTACGCACGATAACTCTCGGTACAAATAAGTCTTATAAACTTCTAGTAAGACATCAGAACCACGACCTTAATAGGCCATCTTTATCTTCCGATTGACTCGCCGTTGAAACGGGAGTTAATTGAGTTATCAAGCAAAAATATAATATTCCGGATAATTGACCACATGTCTTGCTCTGTGAACCAATCTGAGCCAAATTCACCAAGATCAATAACAGACTCTTGTGAGAGTAATGTGGCAAATATTGATAGAAATGGGGAGGTTCCCATGAGGGAAGATGAGGTGCCTAACATTCGAACTTTGAGGGATTATCTGAATCCCACAAGAAATAGTATCCCCTCATGTTTTGTATTTTCTCCTGATGCACCCCCTTTACAGTAAAGTCGGGAACTGCACAGTTGTTGCTTGTTTTCCATGGATTAGATACTAAAAATCCATATTTACACATGAAAGACTTTGAAGAAGTGTGTGGAATATTTCAAGAAAATTCTGAACTTGCCAAGATGAAACTTTTTCCTTTCTCTCTAAAGGACAAAGCTAAACAATGGCTAATTTTTTTAAAATCCCTTTCCATGCCAACCTGGCAGATATTTCAAAATGAATTTTTTAGAAAATTTTTCCCCTTACATCGGACTAACATGCTCAAAAGGCAAATTATGAATTTTTCGGTGAAAGAAGGGAAAATATTTTACCAAATTGGGAAAGATTTAAAGAACTACTCCAGGCCTGTCCACACCATGCTTTTAAAAATTGGACTCTAGTAGGATTCTTCTATGACTCCTTACCCACTAGACTGCGTCAGTTTATCGAAATGATGGCCCAAGAAAAATTCATGGGTAAAAGTCCAGAGGAGGCATTTTATTTCTTTGACACTATATCTGATAGTTCTCAGATGTGGGACTTAGCCTCCCCTACCACTAGTGAAGCCAGACCATCCATTTCCCAAGGGGAAAAGTATGTCTTGAAAGAGGATGATGACCTAAGAGCAAAAATGTCCACCTTATCTCGAAAGCTGGAAGCTTTAGAGATGAAAAAAATTCATAAAGTTGAATTGGGCCCTTTCATAGAACAAGTGTGTGGGATTTGTGCAATGACAGGACATCCTACTAGGGAATGTCCTACCATTCCTGCATTCAAAGAAGTCTTGTTGGAACAATCAAATGCAAATTCCAATTTCAACAAGCCTTACAACAACCCATACTCTGAAACATACAATCCAGGGTGGCAAAACCATCCGAACTTCAGTTGGAGGAACACACAACCAATTCCCATGAACCAATCACAAAATTCACAACCACCCCCTCAAGGACCACCTGCATATCAACCATACCAACCACCGCACAAAAGGAACCTTGAAGATACACTGAACCAGTTCATGCAGGCTCAAATGAACTTCAATGCACAAACCACCCACTCCTTTGAAGATCTTAAAAATCACATCCAAAAGCTGACCCAATCCATGGCTACACATAAAAAGGGCAAATTTCCTGCCTAACCAAAACCTCCACAAGATCAAGCTCAAGCTGTCACTACACTGAGAAGTGGCAAGGTGATTAACAAAATTGTCAGGGACATGTTATTTCCAAAATTAAAACCTGAGTCAATCCCAATCAACTTAACAGTTGCGCCCAAACTGGAGGGTGGAAAGGAACCCGAGCCTGAGATAGAGCAAAAATCAGAACCTTCTAAGGAAGCGGAACCTTCACATCTAATTTCTGCTCCTTTCCCGCATAGACTCAAGGTTACCCAAAAGGTGAACCAACAGCCTGAAATTTATGAACTTTTCAAGCAAGTAAATATCAACATCCCACTTCTGGATACAATCCAACAAGTACCATCTTATGCCAAGTTTCTAAAAGACTTGTGCATAGTCAAGAGAAGCCAAAATGTCCAGAAAAGAGCCCTTTTTAACTGAACAAGCTAGTGCCTTGCTTCAATGCAAAACCCCTCCAAAATACAAGGACCCTGGATGTCCAACTGTCTCATGTGTCATTAGAGATTTCAAAATAGAACAAGCATTGTTAGATCTCGAGGCTAGTGTTAATTTGTTGCCTTACTCTGTCTACCAACAATTGAGTCTGGGTGAACTCAAACCCACCAGTGTCACACTCCAGTTGACGGACAGATCTGTTAAAATCCTTAGGGATATTGTGGAAGATGTGCTTGTCCACGTGGATAATTTTATCTTCCCAGTTGACTTCATTTTTCTAGATACTTAACCAGCATTACATTCAGAGAATCAAATTCCTGTCATCCTTGGTTGACCCTTCCTAGAAACTTCTAATGCACTAATCAATTACAGGAATGGAGTCATGAAATTAACCTTTGGGGATCTGACTCTTGAACTGAATATTTTCAATATTGCTAAACACCCAGGAGAGGATGAGGACAAAGGAGAAGTAAACTCTATTGAATCATTAATACAAGAACATCTGAGTGACACGTTCTGTGAAACTTTGACCGACTCACCTCTGATTGAGTCTGACTCAGCTGAGTCAAATCCAAAAAGTTACCCAACTCATACGGTTGAGACATGGGTGCCCAAATTCGAGGAACTTTCACCAAATAGCACAAAGCCAATCTCATCAAGTGACAGACCACCTAAGCCTAAATTAAAACCTCTCCCATCCGACCTCAAGTATGCATTTTTAGGAGAAAATATGTCATATCCAGTGGTAATCTCATCTAAGCTCACAGACTTGCAAGAGTCTAAACTGATTGAAGTTCTTAAAAGACATAAAAGCACCATTGGCTGGACCATCTCTGACTTGAAAAGTATAAGTCCATTAATCTGCAATCATGCAATATATCTTGACGAGGACTCAAAACCCTCCCGTCAAATGCAGAGACGACTTAACCCTCACATAAAGGAAGTCGTGAGAACGGAGGTACTCAAACTCTTAGATGCAGGAATAATCTTTCCCATCTCCGATGGCAAATGGGTAAGTCCAACCCAAGTTGTGCCCAAAAAATTTGGGATCACAATGGTAAAAAATGATGCCAATGAACTAGTGCCAACTCGAATCGTCACAGGATGGCGAATGCGCATTGATTACCGAAAATTAAATTTGGTGACTAGAAAAGACCATTTTTCCCTCCCATTCCTTGACCAAGTTCTAGAAAGAATTGCAGGCCATAAATTTTATTGTTTCTTGGAAGGGTATTTCAGGTATAATCAAATTGAGATTGCCTTAGATGATCAGGAGAAAACCAAATTTACATGTCCCTTTGACACCTTTGCATTTAAAAGAATGCCTTTTGGACTTTGTAACGCTCCTGCAACATTTCAAAGGTGTATGCTAAGTTTGTTTAGTGACATGGTTGAAAATTTTTTAGAAATATTTATGGACGATTTCTCTGTCTATGGAGACTCATTTGATCTATGTCTGACAAACCTAGACAAAGTTTTAATAAGGTGTGAAGAAGCCAATCTAGTGCTTAATTGGGAAAAATATCATTTCATGGTAACACAAGGCATTGTCTTAGGTCACATTGTATCGTCTGAAGGCATGAAAGTTGACAAAGAAAAAATTAATCTAATTGAAAATTTGCCAGCACCCAAGACTGTAAAGGATGTCCTATCATTTCTGGGACATGCAGATTTTTACAGGAGATTCATACAAAACTTCAGTACCATAGCTAAACCTATGTGTCATCTTCTAAGTCAGGATGTAATTTTTAACTAGAATGAAGCTTGCCCGAAATCTTTCGAGAAGCTAAAGGGCATACTAATTTCTGCCCCAATAATGCAACCCCCAGACTGGACTCTACCCTTTGAACTAATGTGTGATGCAAGTGATTATGCTGTAGGTGTTGTATTAGGGCAAATAAAAGATAAGAAACCCCATATAATTTACTATGCAAGCAAAACTCTGAATGATGCTCAAATGAATTATTCAACAACTGAAAAAGAATTGCTTGCTGTAGTTTTTGCTTTGAAAAAGTATCGTTCTTATCTGGTTGGTTCTTCTATTACTATTTTCACTGACCATGCAGCCCTAAAATTCTTGCTCACAAAGAAAGATGTCAAACCAAGGCTCTTAAGATGGATACTCTTGCTTCAAGAGTTTGATCTTATCATTAAAGATAAGAAAGGGAAAATGTGGTGGCAGACCATCTGTTCAGATTAATGAATTTCATGAGGATGGACTGCCAATCAATGAGAAATTCTCGGATGAACAGCTATTCATAATTGATGAAACCCCATGGTATGCAGACATTGCTAACTTCCTAGCTACTGGAACATTTCCTCTGTCATTCACTCCCATGGACAAAAAGAAATTTGTGAGGGAGGTTCGTAACTTCTTTTGGGAAGATCCCTATGTATTCAAATACTGTAAGGATTAGATCATAAGACGTTGCATCACAACTCAGGAAAGCAAACATGTAATATCATTTTGCCATTCTGAAGCATGTGGTGGCCGCTTTTCATCAAGAAAAATAGCCGTAAAAATATTACAATGTGGATTTTACTGGCCCACACTTTTCAAAGATGTCCATACATTTTGTTTAACATGTGATAGATGCCAAAGATTAGGAAATATTTCAAAAAGAAACATGATGCCTTTAAACCTAATTCTGGTGATTGAAATTTTTGACTATTAGGACATCAATTTTATGGGACCATTTCCACCTTTCTTTGGCTATCTATACATTTTAGTGGCAGTAGACTATGTCTCCAAATGGGTTGAGGCAATTCCATGCCGAAATAATGATCACCAAACGGTGATAAGATTTTTAAAAGAAAATATTTTGTCTCGATTTGGAATTCCTAAAGCAATCATAAGTGATGGGGGGTTCTCATTTTTGCAATTATCCCTTCTGAAATTTGATGAAAAAATACCTGATTTTTCACAAAATTGCAACCCCTTATCACCCACAGACTAGTGGACAGGCGAAATTAGCTAATCGGGATATCAAATTAATTTTAGAAAAAATGGTGAACCCGGATCGCAAAGATTGGTCGTCCAAACTGACTGATGCACTTTGGGTATATCGTACTACTTTTAAAACAATTTTGGGCATGTCTTCATCTCGATTAGTCTATAGAAAATCGTGTTACCTACCTGTGGAATTGGAACATAGGGCATACTGGGCCATTAAAGCAATGAATTTTGACCTGGACAAGGCTGAACTTTCAAGAAAATTTCAGATAAATGAATTGGAAGAATTGAGAAATGAAGCGTATGAAAATGCTAAAATTGCAAAGAACAAGATGAAAGTTTTCCATGACAAGAACATTGCACGGAAATCTTTTGAACCTTCCCAGAAGGTCCTGTTGTTCAATTCAAGACTACGCCTCTCCCCTAGTAAGTTAAAATCAAGATAGACTGGACCTTACATTGTCAAAAAGGTGTTTGATCATGGAGCAATATAAGTAAAAAACCCATCAAACGGTAATATCTTTACTGTTAATGGTCAGAGGTTGAAACCATTTTTGGAGAACTTTGTTAAAAATGTAGAAACCATTAATTAAGGGAACCAGAGTATCTCTCCGAGAATCACCGACACTCAAAAGGATCGGATCAGGTAAAAACCCGACCCGAGGGGACACCATCATGAGACCCCCACCACCATTTTCTCTTCCGTTTCACATCAGTCTCCATTGAGCCCCCCACCGCCTCTTTTCCTTATTTTTTCCCTCTTATTTTTATTCTTCTTCTTCTTACTTGCTTTCTGTCTACTTCGCCATCTTTATTCTTTCTTTTCTTCTTTCTGTTCTTCTTCGTTCTTTCTTCTTCTTAGTTTCCTTTTCACTTTTTTTTTTGCAAAATTGACCACACCCAAGCGAAATCATGTCCATACACCCAGAAGAGTAGATCCCTATTCTGATATTGTACATTATTTTATTTCAGTTGTTAATGGATTTATTGCTACTTTTCGTAATCACATACAAGCCTTACAAGCCCACTTTTGATCAAGATCTGAACGGAAAGGATTAATGGTTATATTTAGATTTATAGGTATCTGAAGAAGCACGGACCACTGCAGTTCAACCTCTTTCTAAGAATCATACTGGTAAAATCGAAACATTGGGGACAATGTTCATTTCAGGTTGAGGGTGTGACAACTTGTAGTTCATATTTTGCCTGTGTTTTGTTCTTGTACCCATGCCATAAAAATTTTAAAATTTTTTGTTGCTGTTTGCCTTGTTATATCTATGAGTCAGTGTAAATTGTCTTTGTGACTGACAGACGTTAAAGAACCGGATAGTGATTTAGGAATCATGGATGTTAAAATTTTTTGGTTTAGTCTAGGTGCTCTATATAATTTTTCATCAGATGTGGATAATGTGAACATGAGAAAAACAAGATTGGTAAGGAAAAATGAGATCCGAGAGCAGCAAGCAAAACCCCTTTGTGGCAGAAGTACTTTTACTAAACGCTGATGTGCCAAGAGACTTGGTGCCTGTAAACAGTGTGGTCGGGTATTTCATGATAAAAGATATAATCAGTGCTCAGAACCGATTTCTGGTCGCGCACTTGATCGATTAGACTAGATAGTGAATGGGCAGAGTAAGGATTATCCTGACACGCCATCCTATTCCGGTGTTATGCTTAACCGATTTGTGTAATAAGAGATTAGAAGAGTCATTGGTAGTTCAAGCTACACAGAGGATGACTCAGATTAAGATTACTTCCTGATAAGCTGTGAAAAAATTGTGTGTTGAGGAATAAAAGCCAATGGTCCGAATTTTGGGAAATTAAGTGAAATTTTTGTGCATATTTTTTCTGCTTTTTAAATTACTGCAATGAAAATATGGGCCGAGTAAGGAATGTCCCGAAACACCAACCTCAAGCGTGGGTGGAGATTTATCCTGAAACGCCATGAATTTTTGTTCTGAATTTGTGTGTTTAGCCTTTTCTAATTGTGTATAGTGTAACAGAGAAATTTTTTTTTTGATCCATCGTCCGAACGTTAGTTCCGTTCAAACAGTTACTGCTTGCAGTACTTTGCCTCTGATGAACTCTCTGATGGAAACACTGTTGAAAACCCAAAGTACTGGGAGTAACACATTTGATTTTTGGTTAACCGTTCAAACGTTGAGTTCCGTTCGAACGGTTGTTTAAAATTCTTCATATAAACATTCGAACGTTTCTGTCGTTCGAACGGTGTGATGCAAACTATAAAAGCCTGATCGTCTTTTTCATTTTAGAAACCCCCAAATCACTCTGAATTTCTCCAACCCTAGGGCTCGTTTTTCATTACCCATACCTTAATCTTCCCTCACACCACAAGAAACACCAATTCGACTCTCCCCTACCCTTCTCCAGCTAAAAAGCATCAACCCTAGACCTCAAGCCCAAAGTTTCAGACCTCCCTCAGGCTCCACACCGTTCGAACGACCATGCCTCGAATGAAAATTCGTACTAAACGTAAGCCACCAGTAAACCAAGAACCCAACTGGGTTGAGGAGGTGATCCAAGATGAAAAAGACAGAGAGAAGAGAAAGATGTACGATCGTACCAGATTTTCAAACGCGATGAAAGCACAAAGGTATGAAAATTTCTTTAGAAATCAAGCAGTGGTGTGTGAGAGAGACATTGTAGTCTCTGATTTTGCTGAGTTGGGCTTGCTGGAGGAGATGGAGAGGAGAGATTGGATGTTACATTTGAGTAATGGGGAAAGAGCTATTGTTGATTGGGTGCAAGATTTCTACTCCAACGCTGAAATCATCAATGGCTCTATATGGACCTATGTACGAGGCACCCACATCGATGTGGATGAGGCATACCTGAAGGAGATTAGACCCGAATTTTCTCAAGTAGAAAACCCCATTTATCCCCCAAATAAAAGTGTTGAGCTGGATAGGGTAGGAAGGGAGTTGACTGGAGATGTGGACTTTTCATGGGGAGGGAGAAATTTTTTGAAACAAGGAGAATTGATCGACAAATATCGAATGCTCAATTTAATTGCGGTCTCCAATATAGCCCCTCTCAAAAGAAAAAATGAGATTTTTCCAGAGATGGCGCGCCTCCTCTATGCTATAGGGAGAGGACATAGCATTGACCTCCCTTCTCTTATCCTTAATGAAGTCAAGAAAGGATGCAACGTGAAGAAAAGTGCTTTACCTTTTGGCACTTTGGTGACAGAGATTTGTTTGAAAAATGGAGTATGGGAGAGGCCCAAAATGGAAATACAATTGCCAATGGGGAGACTTGACAGGTGCTCATTCAAGAGAAGCCGTGGGCACAGCGATCCATCGGCAAGAAGGCAAGATAGGCCACCAGCCCTAGGAGGGGATGAAGTACAAGAAGAACTTGACCGAGAGTTAGAGAGAGAGATGGAGGAGGAGAGAGTACAACTTGATCAGGAAGGACCTAGTTCTAGCACAAGGAGGTCCCTTAGGGAGATGATGAGTGGGATTGAGAGCAATCAAGCTGAGATTCTCCGACAGCAAGCTGAGATCTTCAAACAACAGGAGGAAATTCTTAGCTATCTTAGGAGTGGAGCTAGGAGAGATTGAGGGGGGAGATTATTTTGTGTCATTTCTTTTGTGTGTTTAGTTTGTTTGTGCGTTTTCTTAGATAATTTCAAATCTTATGTTGTTTTTCTATTGCTTCTTTTGGATAAATTGGATCATCAATGAATGATGTACCGAATGATCATATTATATGAATGGAATGATTCAGTTTATCATTTTTATTTGGTTAAAAGTATTTGTAAAATTGGCATTTTAGCATGTGAATTTTGAGATTGCTTGTTAAAGTAACTAATCACATGATCAGTTTGACACACATCTTGGCAATTTTGACATTGGGTCACAACTCTTTTAACTAATATTATTTCTATGCTTACAATATCAAATGAACATGAGTATTTGCTGTTCTCAAAGTACATGGTAATCAAACTCAAAAATGGAATCGGTATATAACCGACATTCCCTGCAAAACCTGACATGATCAGTGGAGATTACAAAGGATACCATGGTAAGTTTTGAACCTTGCGATGCTTCAGAGGGAACACCCACATTTACTCAAGAAAGGTTTTCTTTCATCGCCTATCTTTCAATAATCTCATTAATTTTGTTTTGATTGATACAACTAATGTGATCTATTGACATATCCTGCTGTAAATATAGGCAAGATGACACATGCACATGCACATACTTGAAAAAGGATCTTAGGCCATCTTTGAATTAAAATTGAGTCTCAGCCGATCCTTTTCCAAAAGTATGACCCTAGTCAGCCTTGATTGAGCCTTCAAAAGATAAGTTCTTTTCCAATAAACCCATATGATGACCAAGCCACAGGAAAAAATACTTGACCTACCTTGTTATCTAATTTTCTTACACCCTCGTTTAAATTTGAATGATACAAGGAAAGCAAGAAAACTAGAAAAGATACTGGAGGCTACTGTTCCATAAAAGAAAATCGGTAAAAACAACCGAAAAAAGGAAAAAGAGTTAGAAAGACAGGGAATTTCCAAGAAAGTGACAAATGGGAAAAATAAAAGGGAGAAATATCATTCCCAGAAGAAATGTTGAAAAGCCAACGAGAGGTGTGCTAAAATGCATAAAAAGATAGCAATTTTGAAACTCCATTGACGTCGTTTCGTTAGCCACTGGCCTCTAGCCACATTACAACCTATGAAAGCCCTAATTGATCTCAAGTCTGTTGCATATGCACGTTGTTAATCACAAGTTGGGGTATGTTATATAGCATTTCATTATTTGCATCAATATTCTTCCATAAGGTTATGCCAAGAACATGATTAATCTATTTGCTATAAAGTTTCACTCCTTTACTAAATTATGCATGTAATTTCTGATTGGTCATCTTCTGATTACATGCTCAGTGAGAAATAAGTTACCATATTCAGAGTGAATCTTTTGCTGAGAGCACCCCTATGCGAGATTTGGGAAGTCAAAACTTTCCACGAAGGGTGATTAAAGTGGAATATTTGTTATACACCAATTCTTGTTTCTAGAATGATCATCCTACTATAAAGGAAATTACAAATGCTAATGTGTTAAATGTTAATTTGTGTATAGGGATAGTTCCAATGGTGAAGAGCGTGCGGACCTTAAAATCAAAATTAAGGGATGGGTGTTTCAATGACCATGATGATAATTTATTGTAATCAGCAATCTCATAGTTACATGTGTTCGACCGAAGTTTGTGGGTAACTTCACTGAAAACCTCACGAGACAACACTCGTCCTCTAGGGTAAACTAGAGGTTTAACGGTTTGTAACATAAGCTAAATGCAATCGGATAACCTACAAAAAGGTGTTAGAAATAGAATTACTTTTAATTAATTGTTGCATTACTAGGGACTAGCAATATATAGGTTGGGGGTGTGATTAACACTCAAAAATAGCATACTCTTATGCCATGTTTTGGACTAATTATGCTTTGGTGGAGCTTAAATGATGATGTTTCAGGTATTAAAGTGAACAAGGGTTCAAAGGCACCAAAAAGTATCTTTTGCAGGCAACCACAACATTTTGAGGAACAAATTATAGAAGCTTGGAATAAGAAAGCTACGTTCGAACGTTAAAAACTGTTTGAACGGTCATGGTGAACCAAGCCAGATACTACAATCTTTGTTGCAAGCAAGAACCAAAACCCTGGAGATTCAAGTACTACCTTCAAACGGTCAATAACGTTCGAACGTCCACTACAGCAAGGATAAGATTAAACTGACTGAAGACATGGCGTATTGCAGACTTGCGGAGTTGTAGTCAAAAGTCCCAGGCACTCGAGTGCCATGTTCGAACGGTCACCACCGTTCGAACGTCCCAGGAATTATTGGACAGATTAGTCAAGATTCTGCGAGGACCTGGAGGAAGATTTGCATGAAGACTTGGAGGAAGATTTTTTTGACAGAAATCACGTGTGGACTGACATAACTGGCATGCATTGATTCCATCTGACGTTTAAACGGCAGAGAGCAAAGACAGAAAAACCGTTCGAATGCCCAAACCATTTGAACGGTGTGGACAGACTGCTTGCAGAGTGGTTGGCGTTTCACTTTGACTTTGATGCCTAACTCTATTCTTTTACCCCCTCACTGCCTTCTCCTTGCCTATAAATATACTTAGTTTTGTGGAGAAGAGGGGGAACTCATGGGTGGAACCATTTGAGGGATTCATCACTTAGCACTTTATCACATCCATCTATTTCAATTCTTGTCTTAGTCTATCTCTTTACTAGAAGAAGTGGGGAGTATAGATTCCCACTCATTTCCTTTACATTCATGTTCACATTTACATTTATTTGAGAGTTGTAATTCCTTTATTTACTTTAAGTCTTTACATTTATGTTCTTGATTTACATTTATGTCGTTATTTACTTCTAGTCTTTACATTTATGCTCCTACATACATGCTTTTACTTATGTCTTGCACTTTCATTAATTGAGCTCCCTTCTTACTTAGAGGGGTGAAACTCTTCCACTTTTCTAGAGCTTTACCAAAGCTGTGAAGGGTGGAACGTTATTCACTTATTCTTCATTGAAGATTAGCTCCTTGTTAATTATACTTTTACTTTGTGAAGTCCTCTACTCAGAGGGATGAACATCACTCACTTTTCTAGCTTTACCAAAGTTATGAAGAGTGAGTACTTTCTCATTCACTCTTTAGTAAGAGGTGAAGGGCATGTATTGATTATCCAGTTATTATATGATGCTTTGTTCTAATGCTTAATGTTCATATCCCATTGCTTATTGGATGATTGATTGTATTTTGCAAAGTTAAAGTACTTTGTATAATCGATGATCTTTCTATGACACGGATGACTCTTGCATAGAAAGACTCTTCGTTTCAAGGCAAGTACTCCGGCTAGATCTTCATGACTACCCTTTAATCATCCTCATTATCAAACTTCATTTAATGAACTATTAAAGCCATGGTTGGATGTCTTACATGCTTGTTTGTACGCGTGATAACTCTCGGTACAAATAAGTCTTGTAAACTTCTAGTAAGACATCGGAACCACGACCTTAATAGGCCATCTTTATCTTCCGATTGACTCGCCTTTGAGATGGGAGTTAATTGAGTTATCAAGCAAATATATAATATTTTGGATAATTGACCACATGTCTCGATCCTCGAACTAAAGAGCGACTTCTCCGCCATTTGAAATAATCGTATATTTTGTCTAGAAAATTTATTGGAAAGAATTTAATATTCTGTTCAAGGAATTCACCCACATCTCACAACCCTAAAATCTCAAAGGTTACAATCAATTGGTCTCCTTCACCGATTACCTTAAAACACTGAAACTACTAGTTCCTTGTGGATTCGACTCTAGACTCAAACCGGATTATTACTGCAACTTGACCGCCTGTACTTGGGTGTACACATTTCGCATCAAGTCAATACTGTAGAATTGCATTTAAGGCTATGATTTGATTCATGTGTGATTAGTTCGGGTACATTGGATGAAGCTATTTTTGACATCCAGTGCTAGTTAGGACAAGTGCATATGTTTTAAATATTGGATATGAGGAAAAGAAGTTTGTAGGTATCTTCATTGAAATCCTTCACGAGACAAAACTCGTCTACTAGGGATCACCTAGGGTCTTAAAGGTTTGTTGCATATACTGAATGCAATAGCGAAATTAGTATATGTTTATTTTTTTTGCTTAATTATTACATTTAGTTTGCTAGGGACTGTCAAATCTTAAGTTGGAAGGTGTGTTGAGCGTGTAATATTACATATTTAATGGCCTCATTTTATGCATTTTAACTCAACTTTGCATTTAATTACTTAGAGTTCGTCAAATTTGTAAATAATGTGCAAATTTTGATGTTGCAGGTAATCATAGAGTAATTTATGACTTTTGGAACCCTACAACTAAGTGTGGTTGAGTGGTGAAGAGATGAATACATTACATGAGGATTTGGAAGCTATAAAGTGAAAGAAATCAATGAGATATCAGTACCTGGTAACATAGGTACCAACACCCACACCATTTGGTATCGGTACCTCGGTATTCTCCATTTTTGACCATGATTCACTTCGAATATGAAAAAGTGCAAAGCATGAAAGTTGTAGATCTGGATGTTCTTTGTCTTCTATAAAATTTTTAGCTCAATGAAAAGGTGGGATCAAAAGTTATGATAAATTTACAAAAGACCTATCGGTAGAAGACCCTACTGGAAGTTTTCTACTAGTAGAATTCCTATATTCCATCAGTAGAACTTGCCCAGAAAGCTCAGACACGTCCCCACATGAATCCATCAACCTTGGGGGCCCACCTTTTGTCCTATAAACCATGCCCTAACATTTTTAACACTCCATGATGATCTCCCAACCCCTATATTCAGATTTGAAGCATAAGAGACTGGGTGGCCGAGAAAGGGAAAGGGAATGGTTGGAAAAGGAAAGGGTCCATGCCTTTTGATTGAATTTGGAAGATTTTTTGGACAATCTCTACCCACAAGCAACCTTTCTCAGCACACTCATGGGTAGAGAGAGGGGAATGGATGAAAATAAGAGTCTTCCTTCATATAATTTCAGATCATCAAGCTTTTAGAAATAGAAGCAAGCTAACTAAGCATAAGAGTAGTGTAGAGAGAGAAAGCTAGGGTTCTTGCTATTCCTTCACCATTTTCATTTTTATAAGCTTCAATCTACATGTAATCTTTCTTTCTAGCACTTTAATCTCATTTATTTGAAGTTGTACTGAGTTTAGCTAGGATTTACTAGTTCTATTGCTTGTATTTGAGTATTTTATCTTTAAGCTTTACATTTTGTGTATGAATGCTATTTTTTTTGTAATTTGAACTTCTCCTTACATTAATGCAAGTTTATGTTTGATTTCATTACCATGTATTTCTCTTTTATGTTTGTTCTTGCCTTTACCATGCATAGGTAAACCTTTAGTTGGCTAATCCAAGAGGGATTTTCTCTTGGGTATGTGAAATCGACTCTCTTTTATTCTTCCTCGTAGTGTAAAGTGTTTGGTTTTACTAGGTTAAGTGCAGACGTGGTTGTGGGCTCTTGATACACTGTAGAGTTGTCATGGGGTATGTTTTTGCCTAACACAACCTCATTAGTCCCTCACTTCCTACGAATCAATCAAACACCGAGACACCATTGGTTAAATGAAATGAGTCAATTTGGCATACCAATTGGAATGAACTCTATGGATTAGCCAACCCTCTTTTTACTTGCATATTTCTCAAAACACAAATCCCCAAACTTCAAATCATAATAATTTTCATTTTTTCCTTTCAAAAATCACTTTTGAAAATACTTAACCTTTCATTCCCTAAGCAGACGACCTTGAAATATTTATTCCAAGTAAAACACGACATTATAAGTCTCTCTACAATTGGGCAGTACGTTTGTACACACATGTTTTTGTTCACTCACATGATTTTTCCCATTTTTTGCTTGGAACCTGAGGGAGAATGACACTCACCGACTTCTATAAACCATACACACGTAGTCTGGGTTCATGTTTGGAGATTAGGGAAAACCATTCAAGCACTAAGGCAGGGGTATTTTAGGCCCACCCTGCTCAGAGACGCAGTAAAGTTGGTTAAAATGTGCGAAACCTGCTAGTTACATGCCAATATCCCACAACGCCCACTAGAGCTCCTTACCTTAGTGGTTTGTCCATGGCCTTTTTAGTAGTGGGGATTAGACATACTTGGACCCCTACCTACTTGTGCAGGATAATGTAAATTTGAGATAATTGGGGTAGACTATTTCACCAAATGGGCTGAGATGGAACCTCTTGCAAAAATCACGGAGAATAAGATCCAGTGCTTCACGTGGAAATCCAAAATCTGTAGGTTTGGAATACCCAGGACAATCATCTTAGATAATGGGAAGTAGTTCGACAATGCCAGGTTCAAAGGGTTTTGTACTGAGATAGGTATAAATAATTACTTCTCGGCACAAGCTCATCCTCAGTCAAATGGCAAGCAGAAGTAACCATCCACACTATTAAGATACCTTTTAAAACAAAACTCGAAGCATGCTTGGATATTTTTGTTGTACTCCCTAATCTCTGAACATCATCCCTTAATGTATGTATAATGTATGTGTGAATGAGAGTGTCACTCTCCATCAAAATGATGTGAGAAATGGGGCAGCAAAAATTATGTGGAATGAAATGAGTGAAATATGTGTATGTAAACAAAAGTGCTCCCCAAGTGCAAAGAGACTTTTGAGTGTCGCGATTTACTTGAAAAAGTATTCCAAGGTCGTCTCCTCAGGGAAGGAAGGGAATTATGTAAAGGTGATTTTTGTGAATAAAAGAAAAAGTGTAAAATCCTTTGAAGTTTGAAGTTGGTGATTTGTGTTGCTAAAAATGTAAGGAAAATAAGTGTTGGCTAATCCGAAGAGGTCATTCCAATGGGAATGCCAACTCAACTTGAAACATTCCTCCAATAGAGCGTAGATGTTCGATTGATTCGTGGGAAGCTCGGGACAAAATGGAGGTGAGGATCCAAGCATACCCCGTGACAAGTCTATGGGATATCAAAGACTCACAACCATGTTCTCACCCCAACCCAGTCAAACTAAACCATCGTACTCTAAGAGAAGGAAAGAAAATGAGTTGAAATGACTTACTCAAGAAGAGGTCTCTCTTGGATTAGTCAACTAAAAATCGAGCTACTCATGAAAGCAAGAAAGACGTGCATGATGTAAAGAGACATAATGAAGAAATAAAACATGGAACTTAAACTAATGCTAGAAAACTTAAACTATGAAAAAAAATGTTCAATACCCTTTTTGAAACTTGAAATGAAGAAAACTTAAGACAACAATGGTAAAAGCTAAGATACCCAACTAACCTTGCAATATACTTGAAGTAAATGGCATTAAAAACATTAAATGAAGATTATAAGATCCTTACAATAAAGTACAAATGAAATGAAGGAAGAAAAATGCAAAAATATCTTATCTCTACCATTCATCATCTTCCTTGGAGTTTTCTAAGCTTAGGTAGCCACCCCTTCCAAGCTTGAGGAATGCTGAATATATTGTGTGTGAGCTTTGCATCTTCGTCCATAGGGGTCCCCTAGAATGTGTGTGCTGGCCTCCCATCAATGGGAGGTGAGTTAATGGCCTTGGACAGGCTAGGACAAGCCTAGTTTGCAACTCCCCTAGTAGCCTTCTTCTTTCTCATCCTCATTAACGCCATTGCCTCCAAAGTCTTCAACTAGGGCGTAAGAGACATGTATATATGTAAGGGATGTCAGGGGACAAGTGGGAGAATCAATGGTAGAACCCCTAAGCATGTGGAGTATGAGTTGCAAGCGTTCTGGGCAAAACCTACTGGTAGGTTTTTAGCATTCTACTTGTAAGTGTTGGCTATTGAAGTAAAACTACCAGTAGGTCTTTTCAGTAGGTTGCTTGCTTCTGATCAGTTTTTATAAAATTGTCACAACTTTTGATCCAACTGTCTAATTGAGCTAAAATTTTGATACATTATAGAGGACATCTAGATATACCACTTTCATGTTTTGCACTTTTTCAGATTCAAAGTGAATCATAGTCAAAAATGAGGAAAACTGAGGTACTGCAACCATATGGTGTGGGTGTTGGTGCCTATGTTACCAAGCACTGATACTTCCTGGATTTCTTTCACTTTTAATCCTTCAAATCCTCATGTAATGTGTCCATGTCTTCACCACACATCCATTCTTAGTTGTAAGGTTCCAAAATACATGATTTCTTCTATAATTACCAGCAACTTCGAAATTTCAACATTGAAATTTCTAACTCTAAGTACTTAGATGCAAAGTTGAGTTAAAATGCATGTAATGAGGCCGTTAAATATGCAATATTTTGTGCTCATCAAAGCACTGAAAGGTCGATGGGTGGAACACCTTCCGAAAGTGCTATGGACTTATAGAACCACCGCTAGAGCAACAACTCAAAAAATGCCCTTTGCCTTGGCTTATGTCGCTGAGGTAGTGGCCCTTGTTGAAATAGGCATCTCATCCCCAAGAACAGGGCTCACCAACACTGAACAAAACGATGAATCTTTTTTGGTCAATCTCGACCTCTTAGATGAAAAAAAGGATAGGGCCTTACAACGTATCCTTGATTACTAGAGGAAGAAGGCGCGATTCTACAACAAAAATGTCAGACATAGGAGTTTCACCGTAGGACATCTGGTCCTCATGAAAATCCTTTTAGCTGGGGAGGACCCCACTCATGGGAAGTTACAACCCAATTGGGAAGGTCCGTACATCATATCTAGAGTAATCAGACCAGGAAACCACGAGCTACAAACAAAAGAAGGAATTGGTTTGCCTCATTCATGGAATGTTTATCATTTGAAAAAATTCTTCTAATAGCTAAGAATTAAACTCTTGTGAAACTTCACATCAATAAACGAGGAGTTTCAGTTCAGTCATCGTTCAACTACTAGCAAAAGATGAGCTCGTCAGCTCATAAAAATAACGATGAGTTCTTCAACTCATAAAACAACAATGAACTCTTCAACTCATAAAAATAATGATGAGTTCTCCAATTCATAAACTCATGATGAGCTCTTTAGCTCATAAAAATAATGATTAGTTCTCCAACTCATAAACTCACGATGAGCTCTTCAACTCATAAAACAACGATGAGCTCGCCAGCTCATAAAATCATGATGAGCTCTTCAGCTCATGAAACTAAGATGAACTCCTCAAACCATAAATTCACGATGAGCTCTTAGCTCATAAAACAACAATGAGCTCTCTAGTTCATATAACCAGGATGAGTTCTCAAACTCACAATGGGCTTTTCAGTGCATAAAACTAGGATGAGGTCTCAAACTCACGATGGGCTCTACAACTTATAAAAGTACGATAAGTTCTTCAAAATCTTAAAAATGATGGGCTTCTCAGCTCATAAATCTATGATGATCTCTTCAACTCATGAAACTACAATGAACTAAGGTGAGCTTTTTAGAAATGAACTCTTTAGGTCAGATAAGTCCTTCAGCTCGAGAACAGACCTCATACTTGACAAAACAAAATTGCTCCTCAAAGAAAAAAGTTCTCCTTGAAGCAAGAGGCAAAGGGGAGTTAGCTATACAAAAGTAAGATACTAGTTCTTTTCATTTAATCCAAAAAAATGTTATTGCAATGATAAGAAATCATAAAAAATCATCCAAAAAGCTATTACAAAGATAAGGAATCAACCTTAAGAATTTGTAGTAGGACCTCCGACTTCTTCAGTTTGGGACATCTCTGGCATAGTTTGGCAGAGCAGGAAGAAGGTTAGACGAAGCAGAAGGAGCCTCAGTGGCGATAGTTGTTGAAGCTTCAACTTCAATTGGAGGCAAGGTGATCTCAAGAACTCCTACCTCTACTGAAGTTATCTCCCCAGCCAAAATGGGCCTAGAAGAGGACTCAACCCCAGTCTCAGAAGGAACAAGCTTAGGAGCCTCGACCTCATCCCCAAAAAAGACAATAGTAGAAGCCTCGACCTCAGAAATGACGCCAAGAGCTTTGACCCCAACCTCAGCCTCCTTTTTAGCAGTCGACCCATCCTTTTTCTTATCTAGAGGAGGATTGAAGTCAAAATCTAGAGTAGGGTACACCTCCATGACTTGCTGACTTGATCCGAAATGTGTACACCTAAGTGCAGGTGGTCAAGTTGTAGTAATAATCCGGTTTGAGTTCGGAGTCGAATCCACAAGGAACTTGTTTGTGTTGGCGTTTTAAAGTAAGCAGTGGTGGAGACCAATGGTTTGTAACTCTTGAAGTTTGTGATCATGAGATTGTGAGATTTTCTTCCTGGATTAAATATTAAATTCTTCCCAAGAAGGTTTTCTAGACAAAATATACAATAATTCAAATAAAAATTAAGTCACTCTTTAGTTCAAGGATCGGGACATGCAGTCAATTATTCGGGTTATTATATTAATGCTTGATAACTCAATCAACTCTCGTGTCAACAACAAGTTAATCAGAAGATAAAGATGGAGTGTGATTCCATTCTTTAAATGAAGCACAATTAATGGGGATGATTAAAGGGTAGTCATGAAGCTCAAGTCGGGGTACTTGCCTTGAAACGAAGAATCTTTCCATGCAAGAGTCATCTGTGTCATAGAAAGATTCTCGATTATACAAAGTACCTTAACTTTACTAGATGCAATCAATCATTCGATAAGCAAAGGGATATAAACGTTAAGCATTAGAAAAAAATGTAATATAACTTTCGGATAATCAATACATGTCCCTCACCTCTTACTAAAGAGTGAATGAGAAACTACTCACTCTTCATAGATTTGGTAAAGCTAGAAAAGTGAGCGATGCTCATCCCTCTAAATAGAGAACTTCGCAAAGTAAAAGTACAATTAACAAGGAACTAATCTTCAATGAAGAATGAGTGAATCACTTTTCACCCTTCACGGCTTTGGTAAAGTTCTAGAAAGGTGGAAGAGTTTCACTCCTCTAAGCAAGAAGGGAGCTCAAATAATGAAAGTACAAGACATAAATAAAAGCATGTATGTAAGAGCATAAATGTAAAGACTAAAATTAAATTAAGCATATAAATGTAAAGACTTGAAGGAATTAAAGTAACTTCAACTCTTAAGTAAATGTAAATGTAAACATTAAAGTAAAGAAAATAAGTGAGAATCTAAACTTTCCAACTCTTCTAGCAAAGAGAAAAACTAAGACAAGAATTAAAAGAGATATTTGTGATGAATGCCAAGTGATGAATCCTTCAAGTGATTCCACTAATGAGCTCCCCTTCTCTCCACAAAACCAAGTGTATTTATAGGCAACGAGAAGGTAGGGAGAGGGGTAAAAGAATTGAGCTGGGCACCAAAGTCAAAGTGAAAAGTCAACCACTCTGTAGGCAGTCTGTCAATACCGTTCGAATGGTAAAGGGCGTTCGAATTGTTTCTCTGTCTTTGCTCTACACCGTTCAAACATCAGATGGATTCAGTGCCTGCGATTCAGGTCAGAAGACACATGTTCCTCTGTGGAAATCTCCCTCCAAGTCCTCTGTGAAAATCTCCATCCAGGTCCTTGCAGAATCTGACTGTTGTCTCTCCAATAATTCCAGGGACATTCAAACGTAGATTGTCGTTCAAACGTGGCACTTAAGTGCCTGAGCCTTCTGACTGCAAGTCTGCAACACGACATGTCTTTAGTCAGTCTGATCATGTCATTGCTCCAGTGGACGTTCGAATGGTGGATGGTGTTCGAACGTAGTGCTCAAGTCTTTAGGGCCTTGGTTCTTGCCTGCAACACACTTTGTCTCATCTGCATGGTAGTTCATTAGTTCAGGGGAGCGTTCGAACGTTCTTTGTGTCCTCCAAGCTTCTCCACTTTTGTTCCTTAATGTGCTACTGTTACTTTCAAATGAAATTTTTGTATCCCTTGAACCCTTGTTCACTTTAAGACCTGAAATATCCTCACTTACACTCCATCAAAGTACAATTAGTCCAAAACGGGGCATAAGAGTATGCTACATTTGAGTATTAATCACTTGCTCCTCGACTTGGCCTTTTCCACCTCAATCTCCTTCACCAACACGACATTAACCTCAACTAACATGTCGTACTCTCTCTTCGTGGAAGGGAGAAAATCACGAGCCTCAAAGGCATCCTTTTGCACCTGAAGTAAGTTGTCAGCCTTAAGCTGGAGCTTGTCACTAGCCTTTCTAGCTTCGATCTCTAAGCCCTTGTTTGCTGAGATTAAACCCATGACTTGAGCCTGTACATGAGCTTTTAGGTCCTCATTAGTTAAGTCCAAATCTGTAACCTTGAGCTCGAAGTATTTCGAGGATTTTTGAGACACCTCAGTAGCGCTCTCCAGAGCTCGAACTCTGCTCACCAAGGCCTTCACATGGATGGCTAGCTGAGAAAAGAAAAAAAAACTAAGGTAAAAAAAGGCTACCTATCCAAAGAAAAAAATGGAGTTTAAAAAACTTAGAGCTTACCAAAGTTGCTCTATACAAAGCAGTGGTGGCCAAGGTAGACAATGGCACCATGGAAACTTCCTGAATGTTGGACTTCAGGATGATGGATTCGATGTTCTCGACAGTAAATTTCACGTCTTGATGAGTGAACCCCTTCTTTGAGAAGCTCGGCTAGAATAACTCTCAACCTTACCAGAGGTCAGCTGAAGAAGCACCACCCCAGTTGATGCAGAAGCGAAAGGACCTCATAAAGAGGGAGCCAAAGAGGTTAGCGCACCTTCATTAGTCAGCGTAAAGGGTTTTTTGAACTCTGTATTAGGGAGGTCCATAGCCTTAGACTTAGGGGCAGCTGAAACCTTTGGAGCAGGAAGACTCCCCTCAATAGGAGACAATGGCTTAGTGGATGCATTTTGGGAAGGCGAGGTCGACCGAGGAGGAGAAGGTGGAGGTACCTTTACTTTTTGAGTTTTCAAAGGAGGATCTAGGTCACTTCCAGACCCAACTTCGACATTACGTTTCCCCCAGCTCTACCTTTCCTAAATTGGGCCACCTCGGCCTTTATAGCCTCAACATCTAGAGCCATTGAGCTGGAACCTGAGAAAACAAAGTAAGCAGATAATTAAAAATAGAAAGAAGAAAAGGAAGAACTAGAGATAAAGAAAGAAGTGCCTTACCAGTAGGATCTTCAGCACTAGCTACGAATATTGGAATTAGAATTTCAATTCTCACCTTAAGAGGAGTGAACCTGAATTGAGTGAGCACTGCAAGCTTGATAAGATTAGAGTACTTCTCTGGTTGACAAGCCTCCAAGCCCAACTGGGCAATCCTATTCTCTATGTTGAGGTCGGGATGAAAACCTAAGAATAATAAAAATAAACGAAGTCATCAAAATAAGCATCAAATTGAGGAATAAAGTTAGACCCGACCTCCTCAACGAGGACTTACCCAAGTTTTTAGGAGTCGACCAATCCCGAGGTACAAACAAAGTATCTGAAGCTCGCTTGGTTTAAATTCCCAGGCAAGAAAAAAAAGAGCTTCTTCCAGCCCTTATGGGAACTCAAGAGGTTGGAGATTAGAATTGGGGCTTTCACCTGTTTAGTAATATAAAGGAAACCATTAGAGGGAGAAAATTTAACTTTAAAAAATTTAATGAGCAAAGGTAGCGAAGGGACACTGAGCTTATTTTTCTTGAAAAAAAATAAGGAGGCCCACAAATTGCCCCAAGAGTGTGAAAACATTTGGGTTGGACAGACATTGAAATGTTGAAGAACAGTCTTAAGAAAGGGATGTAGAGGAAACCTTAGACCATTCTCAAAAGAAGCATCAAATAAACAAACCTTCTTAGGCATGATGGTGTCATACTGATGGTTTACATGAGGAGACCAATATTGCATACCCCTAGGGAAGCCAAACCTAGAAGAAATAACACTATGGTAGGGAGGGGTGACCTCATTAAAACCAATTAGTTCTGAAACATGGGGAGAAGACTTGGTGGTCCCAACATTGCCAAAGGTCCCAACCTCGCCTTTCTTAGACATTCGAACAGGTCTTGGTAGAGGCAAAGGGATCTCTACCTCGTCCGTGTCAACAACTTCTATGCCTAGAAAATTTTATATTTCATCCCCTATATCCCCCAAATCATCCTCGTCCAGCTCGGGAGATCGATCACCCATAGCTAAAGAGACAGAGGAGGTATTGGCCTCAGACGAAGCAGACATGGAAGCGTGGAGGAAAGGAAAACTAAAGGAGGCGTAAAGAGAATGAACATTGATAAAACAATCTTCGAGAGCCTTAGGATCAAGGCTCCAACGAACAATGAGGAAAACCCCTAGCAGTAGCGTAACGGTTTAAGAAAAGTGGAAGAAAAGATAAGGAATGACCTCGACTCCTAAAGAAGTAAAAATGAAAAGTCCATAAATGAAGCAACCACCTCGAATCCGAGGGATCCAGGATGAATGGAGGCCTAAAAATAAGGAGAGAAGCATATCAAAAGATGTACATAGCTGATGGTAATCAATAATCTAAGACCTAGCACGAATCCAAGGAATGGACTAAGTTTGCCTCGCAGAATCTTCAAAATGAATTTGGGAAATTTCTAGTAAAAAACCAGATCTCTAGCAGATTAGGGAAGATGAAATTGTGAAGGAAGAGGAAAAGGAGAAAAATATGGAGAAAGAATGCGAAGGGAATTCGAAATGATGAAGAAGACAATTTTCGTCTACTGATGCATTAAAGGTGAACGTACAAGCGAACACGTGGAAATAGGGGGATGAGGGATGTGCATGAGAAATGAGGTGGAAATGATTGCACGTTTGCAATGCCTTAATAGTTGAGAAACAACCCATCGTGTGTTTCTTGAGGTCGGTTGTAGACAACCTCGCTCACCTAGGCCAGAAATTAGTCCCTACACATATAACTCTACCTGACTGGGGACTAGGTACTAGGGACAACTAATGATACCTTAAATATGCCTAAGGTTTAGCTTGGGAATTCAAGTCATGCATCCCTAGATTGTGAGATCAGCCCACCTTGGGTGACCACGTAGTTCTAGGTTAGACCTTCCATCCCTATAATTGAGTCTCAATAAGGATAGCACAGAAGACCGCTGGCTTACATCCAAGCGCCACCTAAATAGTAACGGTTGTGTATCTAGGCAGAAGAGTTGTAATTGCCCCAACACCTTCCACAACCATTGCATGATAGTAGCAACCGTTACAAGGAAGAGGTGAGGATCTCGCCGAAGATCAATCAAAGCTTAGGACCAATTGTAAATATGGGGCATAACCCCCACTAGAATAGAGACAAGCAATTGTAATCAAAACAACATTCTATAAACTCATTTCTTATCAATATATGCCCAGGAGCAAGAAACTCCCTTGAGAGTGGATTAGTCGAGCTCCCGAGCTAGTAAACCACTATAAATTCTTTGTGTATTAATTCTCTAACCCTTGCCCAAATCTTATGACCCTAGGAGCTTAGATAGAGTTACTCAGTGTCCATCAATTTCCTATCTCTGGTCTATCGCGTTAGATACATCATCACTGGCTATTGAAGAGCCTAAGTTGGGGTTAGTAAAATAGCTGGTTTAGCTTCATTTAGGAGGATCAAAATGTAAAGGCTAACTAAAGAAAGAGAGGCAAGTGCAATTAAGAAGTCAAACAAGGAGGCTTCCAAGCAAGGAAACCAGAGAATAGCCACCGTTCGGACGGTCCTTAAACCGCTTTAACTCTCTCTTCTCCCCCATTGGTCCATTTAAGCAATACAAGCACCCCATGGTTAGCTAGGGTGTCTGTCGCCTTACAGTCCTCTACCGGTGCCTATAAATAGCCTTCTTCAGCTCATTTTTCAAGGGATGTCACTAGAGCTCAGTCCAGTGCAAGAAAGGAGAGAAAGGAGGAAAGAAATAGAGGAAGGGAGACTTCAATGAGTGTTCCAGCTTGAAATCAAGCGGAGGCCTGCCAGAATCACTTCCCAGCTAGAATTTTCTCTACTTCTACATTTCTGTTTAACCCTTTTACTTGGAGGGTTGAACCTCTCTCACTTTTGTGCCCTAGCTGGTAATAAGAGTGACTGTGTTTCAACTATTCCTTGAGGAAGGAATTTTTGTATTTTGTTTCCATTCGTAATGGGATTATATCACTCCTTTTGCTCATCTATAGCATTGAGGAGTGATTAGTCCATTTATATTCTTCGATGAATGGTGAATGAATGTGTAATACTGTTTAAGTTACGGAAACATCGATGTTTTATTTATGTGTTAATGTTTATACCTCCCTTAGTAGATGGATGGTTACATTTATAATATGCTCATGGTTATGAACATGGATCAAAGCCTATTGATATATACCATTCTATCTATTATTATTACGTACTTTATGTATGGTACTGTGATACATGTAGTTGGGTTTTATGTAACAGTGGGGAGATTGGTTATGTAACATGATTGATTGGAAATACCTCACCTCACTTAACCCCTAAATACTATCCCTCAAATGATGCAATGTATGGCCGAGGGAGAAAGATTTCTTCCCCTAGGGATAGTGTCAAAAGAAAGGGCAATGAGGCAAGGGAAATGGAATGATGTAAAATGGGATGTGTGTGCACAAAAGTGCTCCCCAATCGCAAGGAGTCTTTTGTGGTCGGTGTTTTACTTGGAAGAGTATTCCAAGGTCGTCTCCTCAGGGAAGGAAATGGAGTTTTGTGAAAGTGATTTTGCAAAAGTGAAAAGAAAGTGTAAAATCTTGTATTTGAGTTTTGTGTTTGGTTTGTAAATGAAAATGCAAGTAAAGCAAGTGGTGGCTAATCCAAAGGGTTCATTCCAATGAGAATACCAAATCAACTCAAAGCCTTCCTCCGATTGAGCATGAATGAACGATTGATTTGGGGGAAATTAGGGGTGAGATTGGTGAGTATCTAAGCATAAACCGTGACTAGGCCTAAGGAATTTCAAAGGCTCACCAACTCATCCACTCTCAACCCCGTCAAACCGAACCATTTGACTCAAAAGGGAGGAGTGAAGAAGAGTTGAAATGGAATCCCCAAGAAGAATTTTACCTTGGATTAACCAACTAAAATCCTAGCTACTCATAGTAAAAGGCAAGACATTCATAATGTAAAGATATATAATGAAGACATGAAGCATAGAACTTAACTTAAAGCAATAAAACTAAGTCTATGAAGAAAAATATTTAATACCCATTTTAAGCTAGAAATGAAGAAAAACATGAACAACAATGGTGAAATGAAGAACATGTAATTAAACTTGGAATAGACTTGAAGTAAATGACATTAAGGTGTAAGAGTTAAAGATTACAAGAGATTAAAAGCTTACTACAACTTGAATGGAGAGGAAAATGTAAAAACATAAACTTTCTAATCACTATTCATCATCTTCTTCCTTGGGAGCATTCTAAGCTTAGGTAGCCACACCCTTAGAACTTGTGTGTAATGCTGAATATAATGGAGTGTATGCCTTCAATTTTCGTGCATGGTGGTCCC
>CM042201.1:308385-323866 GCA_023539305.1 Ilex asprella | reverse complement strand
CCCCTACAGTTGAACCTTTTTCAGATGTCGGGCCAGAGGATGTACTCGGTACTAACGAGCCGTACCTTGGGGAGGCTTCACTAGAGGGATACTTGGATCCTGAGTGGGACATCTAGAGATGTCATTTACTTTTTGTTCTAGACTAGAATACTATTTTGGAAACACTGTATAGTCTAGATTTCTTTTGTAATTTCCGCTGCACTATAATAGTAAATTTTCATTGGGAATGTAAAGGCCAAATATGACATATTCTTTTGGGATATTAATGTAAATGTTATGGATTACTGTTATGAAGTCTCTTTATTGATGGTTTATCTTAGTGCTCTCATGGTATGAATGGTTATTGAATGTAATGCCGTCCAGGGTGTATTTTGGGGTGTTACAAGTTATGGACAAGTTAAATCTCACCATGGCCAATGCTTTTGATTTAATGCATAAACCAAAACTCTGTCATTATTGAATCATCAACTTGCCTATTAAATAGCTAGAGTAAACCTTTTAAATGGTTCACCTACGTGTTTACTACGGTTACTTGATTGATGCATGTTACATAGACCTTCCAGCTAACCTAGCCAGTTGCTATGTTATGGTTCAATATACATCAAACCTACCGGTTAGCTTTCTAGTGAAATGAAAGTTAATTACTGTAAGGTGACATTTTTATAAATAAACAGTATAAAACATGTTGGATCCTCGTACTGAAGAGTATTTTGATATCATTATTTTTCACAGTTTTAGTTAATTATTTATTTGACAATTCTAAGCTCACAGCACAAGCTGTTACGTTACACACTACACACATGATAATTTTTCCTTTTCTATTTTGAATACTAATAGTTAGTTCCCTGTGGGTTCGACCTCTGACTTAACTGAGAAATATTATAATTTGACCACTTATACTTGGGTGTATGACACGAATCAGGTCAGATTAAGCTTTTTGGTGCTGTTTTCAGGGAGTTACAGTGATTTCAAAACAAACAGGGAAGTTGTCTAGTTGTATTATATGTGTATACACTATTTGTTGTATTTTAATTGTTTATGTCTGTTGGTTCATCAATAGGGTCTGTAAATCAATCTAGTCCTTCATCTTCATCATCTTCATCGTCACAAGCATCTTCTGACTCTTTGGAGTTAAGCATGACTAATAATAATCAAAAGGAACAAAAGGTAGTTCAGAATGTCCGACCTTTAAGAGAATACTTGCATCTCACACTCACTATTGTGCCATCATGTTTTGATTTTCCCACTAACGCTCCAAATTTTAACATTAAGGTAGGGACAATACAAATTTTACCACAATTTCATGATCTTGAGTTTGAAAACCCGTATTTGCATGTGAAAGAATTTGATGAAGTGTGTGGTTCTTTGAAAGATAATTCTGAAATGGCCCGATTGAAACTTTTTCCTTTTTCTTTAAAGGATAAGGCTAATTAGTGGCTAAATTCTTTAAAAGCTCAATCTATTCTGAGTTGGCAAGTTTTGCAAATTGATTTTTTTTAAAAAAAATTTCTTGTGCACCACACTAATGCATTGAGAAGTCAAATCATGAATTTTTGTGTGAAAGAAGGAGAAACTTTTTATCAATCTTGGGAGAGATTTAAGGATCTTCTCCAAGCTTGCCTACATAATGCATTTGAAAGTTAGACTTTAGTTGGTTTATTCTATGATGCCCTACCATCTGCACTGCGTCGGTTTGTTGAAATGATGGCCCAGGGGGATTCATGGGTAAGAGTCCTGATGGGCATTCGAGTTTTTTGACACTATTGTTTAGAGTTTTCAATTGTGGGACTCAACATCACTAAATATTGTTGAAACCTAGTCATCTTCATTCCAAGTAGGGAAATACATATTAAAAGAGGATGGTGACCCAAGTGTCATAATGACTACCTTGTCACGAAAACTTGAAGCCCTAGAATTGAAAAAAATCAAGGAAGTTTTCTGTTATGTCTCCTTCTAAGCAATCATGTGGAATCTGTGCATTGTCAGGACATCCCAAGGGGGAATATCTCACCATTTCGACATTCAAAGAGGTCTTGATGGAACAAACCAATGCCATTTCAAATTTTAACAAGTCTTATTTCAACCCCTATTCTAAAACCTATAATCTTGGGTGGCGGAATCACTCAAATTTCAGTTGGAAAAACACACAGCCTATGACTCATCCACCAAGTCCTCCTTTGCCATAACCCCAATCTCAGTAGTCATATCAGCCTTATCAACCCCCATATAAGAGGAGTTTAGAGGAAACCATGAACCAGTTCATTCAGAGTCAAAATAAGTTTCAATAGTCAGACCGCTCATACATTTAATGATTTCAAAGGTCAAACTTCGCAAAATATTGAGGATATTAAGAGTTATTTAGCCAAATTGACCCAATCTTTGAGCACAATAAAGAAGGAAAAATTCCCATCTCAACTTAAACCTCCATAGGGTCAAAACCAGACTAATGTCATGTCTTCCAAACATTCCCATATCCAAGTCCAAGCAATTACTACACTGAGAAGTGGTAAGGTGATTGACAAGACCATTAAATCTAAAACTCTAGAGCCCGTAGCTGAGTCAATCCCTGTAAATGAATCAATTGAGTCTAAGCCTGTGATTGAAAAAGGAACAGAGTTGCCAAATGAAAAAGAAAAATTCAGTTTGGTTGCTTTATCTTTTCCTCAAAGAGTCAAGAAGCCTCAACCATTGAATAATCATGCTGAAATCTTGGAGTTGTTTAAGCAAGTAAAGATTAACGTCCCCCAGTTGGATGCAATCAAGCAAGTTCCATCCTATGCCAAGTTTTTAAAAGACCTTTGCGTAGTGAAAGAATGATCAATGTACAGAAAAAAAATATTTTTTTTAACTGAACAGGCTAGTGCTATCATTCAGTACAAGGCTCCTCTCAAGTACAAATATCTTGGGAGTCCTACAATTTCATGCATAATCAAAAACTTCTAGATTGAGCAAGCCTTGCTTGATCTTGGAGCTAGTGTTAATTTGCTTCCATATCCTGTCTATGAGCAATTAGGGTTGGGTGAATTAAAACCCACCAATGTCACATTGTAGGTGGCAGATCGTTCGGTGAAAATTTCATGTGAAATTGTGGAAGATGTACTTGTTCAAGTTGATAAGTTTTATTTCCCGGCGGATTTTATTGTCTTAGATTACATGAATCTACACAAATTCCTGTCATTTTAGGTCGATCATTCCTATCAACATCAAAGACATTGATTAATTGGAGGAGTGGAATCATGAAACTTTCATTTGAAACTATGACTTTGGAATTGAATGTGTTTGACATTGCAAAATAACCCAGAGAGGAAGAAGAACTGCATGAAGTAAAATGCATTGAGTCCTTAACTCAAAACCTATTTGAAAATTCTTTTACAAAGAAAGAGTCACATGGATTAGAGTCTGTACAAAATAATGAATCTGTAGATATTGAAACATGGAGTCCTAGATTTGACGAATTATTGCCTTCTGAAACTAAGTCTGTAGAGCCTTGTGTTATAATTATCAAACTAGAGTTGAAACCACTTCCGGCTAACTTGAAATGTCTACTTGGGGGAGGATGAAACTCATCCAATGATAATATATTCGAAGTTGTCAGAAGTCCAAGAGAAACAATTGATATAAGTCATAAAAAATCATCAAAGTGCTATTGGTTGGACGGTAACAGATATAAAAGGTATAAGTCCTTTTCTTTGTACTCATTGTATATACTTAGAGGAAGATTCTAAATCTTCCTGACAATTGCAAAGAAGGTTGAATTCACATTTGAAAGAAAATAGTCCAGGCTGAAGTACTTAAACTATTAGTCACTGATATTCTATATCCTATATCTAATAGTAAATGGGTCAGCTCAACATAGGTAGCGCCTAAAAAGTCTGGTGTCACGTTCATGAAAAATCTAGAAAAATCTAGTAAATATGCATACAATAATTGGTTTGCGTATGTGTATTGACTATCAGAATTTGAATTCTCTCACTAGAAAAGTTCATTTTCCCCTACCTTTCCTAGATCAAGTCTTAGAAAGAATAGTTGGTCATGCATATTAGTATTTTTTGGATGGATATTCCAGCTATAACCAGATTGAAATAGCAATTGATGATCAAGAGAAAGTGTAAACCCCCACATGTTTATATTAATATAGTAATATAATTGTCTAGTAATTCTAATATAAGTAATAATGTAAGAATAAACTAAATAGATTGTGATAGTAGGAATAAATACTAGGTAGACCAATGGATTGGGAAGTTTAAGTTTCGAAGACATTTAAACTTGAAAAGGGTGATTAGATAAGTTTCTAAATGAATTTAAGTAAAATATATGCTTTCATTGAATCCAGAGGGTCGAAAAATATTGAGAAAGGTAATATGACGTATATTAGAAGTTAGAAAGTATTCTGAAGTTAAAACACACTTTAGAGTGAATTTGGGTAAAAAGGAGTTTAGACACTTCCTAGTATTTTATTCATAACTTTTTATTCCTAATTCAAATTGTGAGAAAGAAAAGAAGAGAGAAACTCAAAATCAAAGGGGAAAAACACAAGCCCTAGAATTCAAGAACAAAAAGGTAGGAGATTTCTTCCTATTCTCTTTCATTGAGGCTAGGGCTACTATATATACATGTTTTAACTCTCATTAGTATGTATTTGTTATGGGTTCTTTACTTCTTGGTTTTCTTGCAATTATTATCATGTTTTACATGAAGTTAGGGTTAATACCCAATTTTTTTGATTCAAAAACCTAGATTTCAAGGGTAAATGATTCCCCTCTTGAAATCTTCTTTTATTTTTGATGTTGGAACCTTAGAACTTTGTGTTGAGTGATAAATTAATATTGTGGTTGATCTCTTGTAATTTTCTTAAGTGGTTATTGAAAATGTCACATGCCAAATTTGGGAATTTTGTTAATACTTGAAAATTGGTTGTAAATGGAGGGTTGTGGAATTGTTGGGTATTTGAGACAATAATTGGGTATTGTATTCTTGTATGGTTTATTTGAACAAACGTGAGTGAGAGGTTCCTTGTAAGGATGCTCATTCATTCTCAAGAGGTTCCTTATAAGGATGCTTGAGAAACCAAATCTTAAGGGTGAGAGGTTCCTTGTATGTATGCTCATTCCTTCTCAAGAGGTTCCTTGTAAGGATGCTTGATAAACCAAATCTTAAGGGTGAGAGGTTCCTTGTAAGGATGCTCATTCCTTCTCAAGAGGTTCCTTGTAAGCATGCTTGAGAAAACAAATCTTAAGGGTGAGAGGTTCCTTGTAAGGATGCTCATTCCTTCTCAAGAGGTTCCTTGTAAGGATGCTTGAGAAACCAAATCTTAAGGGTGAAAGGTTCCTGGTGAGGATGCTTATTCCTTCTCAAGAGGTTCCTTGTAAGGATGCTTGAGAACCAAACCTGGAGGATGAGAGATTTCTTGTAAGGATGCTCATGTCGTGAAGAACATTAGTATATCATGTGTGGAAAATGATTCATATTTTGTAAATGAATGTTATTGGAACTTGGTTGTCATTGTTTATCTCTATCACCATTGCGATTTAAACTTGAGATCATATTTTAAAGTGTCCTGGTTTTACTTCAAATAGTATATATGCTATTTGTTAAATGAGATCGACCTGTTGTACATTTTGCTAAACCTTGTTTGAGTTTGAGAAGATTTTGCTACAGAGCTTCATGCTCATCCCCTACAGTTAAACATTTTTCAGATTTAGTGCCAGAGGAGGAGCTCGGTGTTCACAAGCTGAGCCATGGAGAGGCTTCCTTAGAGGGATACTTGAATCTCGAGTGGGACATCTAGAGATGTAGTTTATTTTTGTGCTAGACTAGAGAATGTATTTACGATTATGTATAGTCTAGTATTTTGTTTATTCCGCTGCTAAGTTTAAGTGTGATTCTTTTGGAATGTAAATGCCATGACTTGACATATTCTTTTGGAATTATAGTGTGGATATGATATATGGTGAATGAAAGTTTATTTTATGATGGATAAATGGACCCGATGTGGTCAATAGCTATACATATGTGGACCCTGTGCGGTCAATTGTAGTATAATTATACAAGTTCCGTTTTGGGTAGGGCTCTCCGTACAAAGGAGACTCTGCCCGAATTTTGTTAAAATACCAATGGTTGATGAATAAACTTTCTTATTTATGGAGTTATGTATACTCTCATGCAACGAATGATGTTTAGAATGTAATGCCGTCCAAGAGGATTTTTGGGGCATTACAGAAAACCACTTTACATGTCCCTTTGCACTTTTGCTTATAAAAGAATGCCTTTTGGATTATGTAATGCTTCAGCCACATTTCAGCGTTGTATGTTAAACATTTTTAGTGATATGGTGGAGTAGTTTTTGGAAGTCGTTATGGATGATTTTTTGGTATATGGTGATTCATTTTAATTATGCTTAGAGAGTCTTGAAAAGTCCTTACTCGATGTGAGGAAACAAATCTTGTTTTGAATTGGAAAAAGTGGCATTTCATGGTCACACAAGGCATTGTTTTAGGGCATGTAGTTTCCGCGGAGGGAATTGAAGTTGATAGGTCCAAAATTGATTTAGTAGCCAATCTCCTTCCATCTAAGACTGTAAAAGATGTTTGATCCTTTCTAGGTTATGTAGAATTCTATAGAAGATTCATTAAAGATTTAAGTTTGATATCCAGACCTATGTGTAGTCTTTTATGTCAAGATGTACCATTTGATTGCAATGATCCATGTCAATTAGCATTTGATAGACTTAAAATCATGCTTTTTTCTGCAACAATTATGCAACCTTCTGATTGGTCTTTACCTTTTGAATTAATGTGTGATGCTAACAACTATTTGCTTTAGATAATTTTTGCTCACATTTGGTAGGATCCTCAATTGTTGTGTTTACTAATCATGCAACCTTGAAATATTTGCTTACCAAGAAAGATGCCAAACCACGTCTCCTAAGATGGATATTGTTGTTTTAAGAATTCGATCTTATCATCGAAGACAAGAAATGAGTTGAAAATGTGGCAACTGATCATTTATCAAGGTTGAATTACGGTATAACGGAAGAATCAATACCAATCAAAGAAACCTTTCCAGATGAGTAGCTATTTGCAGTAATAGAAGTACAATGGCATGCAGATATGTGTGAATTTTATTGACCTACTCTTTTTGAAGATGCACATATCTTGTCTATATTGCGACAAATGTCAAAGAATGAAGAATATTTCAAAAAGAAATATGATGCCTTTGAACCCTATCTTGGTCATTAAAATTTTTGATTGCTGGGGCATCAACTTTATGGGACCATTTCTCCCATCCTTTAGACATCTGTACATTTTAGTTGTCATTGATTATGTTTCCAAATGGGTAGATGCAATTCCTTGTCGAAACAATGATCACCGTACGGTGATTAGGTTTTTAAAAGAAAATATTTTGTCGAGATTTGGAATTCCTCAAGCTATTATAAGTGATGGGGGAACACATTTTTTATAATAAAGTTTTTGAAAACCTAATGAAAAAAATTTGATTTCTTACAAAATATCTATCCCTTATCATCCCTAGACAAGTGGACAAGATGAGTTGGCCAATAGGGAGATAAAATATATTTTTAAAAAAATAGTAAATCCAGACTACAAGGATTGATCTTTGAGATTGATTGATGCGCCTGGGCTTACTGAACTGCATATAAAACTATTTTGGGAATGTCTCCTTATCGGCTAGTTTATGGAAAATCATGTCACTGGCCTGTGGAATTGGAACATCGAGCATACTAGGCAATCAAAATAATGAACTTTGATATTGAAAAATCAAATGAATCCCGTAAACTTCAAATTAATGAATTGGAAGAACTAAGAAATGAAGCATATGAAAATGAAAAGATTGCCAAGTCTAGAATGAAATTTTTTCATGATTGGAATACTGTGCAGAAGTCCTTTGTGCCTTCTCAAAAAGTTATGTTATATAATTCAAGACTTCACCTATTTCCTGGAAAGTTAAGATCAAGATGGACAGGCCCCTACATTGTTAAACAAGTTTTTGAAAATGGGGCAATTAATGGTTAGAATCCATTAACAGGAAATATTTTAAAGTGAATGGTCAAAGGCTTAAACCATATCATGATGGATTTTTTCAAAGTATGAATTCCATTCAGTTAATGGTACCAATAAATGTGTCTTGAAAATTCTTTGTAAGTGTTTGATTGTAAATAGTAGTACTAACTATTTGTTGTTTGTTTTACAAATTAGGGTTTGACACTAAGGATTTGTTTCGCCTCCAGATCTTATTAGCAATTTTCTATAATTTTACTTCATAATATTAAACATTGAGGACAATGTCACATTTAGGTTGGGGGAGGGAACAATCCATATTCGCCTTTGTGATCGACGCACATTAAAGAACCAGATATTGAGTATTTTTCAAAAAAAATTCAAAAAAAAAAGGATGAATTTTTTTTTGGATTAATTTGGGTATGTTACGTACTTTTTCAAAAGATATATATTTTTTGATCATAGCAAAAGCAAGGGTTGTGAGAAAATTAGAAAAATTTGACAATCAAGCAAAATCTTTGTACAGAAAAAGTTCATTTGCCAAACGCTGATGAGCAAATCGACTCGGTGGTTGTGTAAATTGCAGTCGCCTGTAGTTACAGAAACTCAACTTAAATTCAAATATTCACACATTTAACTCTCTAGTAAACTTAAATTCTACATTAACACATAATATCAAATTATAGTTATATACACTCATACACGTCCTAAGATTATATATTTTGATCATAATTAGTTTTAATTCAAATCTTCTAAATCAAGAACATCAGTGAACCGATTACTCTCTTGTTGCACATATCTTGAAAATATGGAACTGGAATAAGATGGTGTCTTAGAGTAATCTTTACTTTTCCCATACTTCATCTAGTCAAGACAATCTAATGCTCAACCTGAAATTGGTTCAACACACTAATTATATTCTCTCATACTAGAATTTCTGGAGATCAAGGATCAACAGCTTGAAAGCCTAAAGAGATTTGTGTGATTGTAGGTAAAGATTGGGTGAGGTCATGCATAAAGAATCCCATCAAATGCTCAAAGTCAATGGGGAAAAGGGGACTGCTTAACAGATGGCTTGGGATCTCAAGGAACTAAGGAAATCCCAAGGTTGGACAAAATCTACCGGTAGAAGACATTCAAGACCTACCAGTAGAAGTCATTCAAGACCTACCGATAAAAGAATCAAGAACTACTAGTAGAAAAGCCCACTAGAAATCTTCTACCTTTGCCATGCAAAAAGCCTACCAGTAGAAAAGCTTACTGGCAAAAACCTACTGGTAGGTTTTCTACATTCTACAGGTAGAACATGTCAAAATCTTCCAGACACTTCTTCACACGACTCCACCTATTATGGGGGCTCACCTCTTGTCCTTTAAACAATACCCTGACATGTTTGACACTCCATGATGCTCTCTTAACCCCTAAAATTAGATTTGAAGTAGGAGAGAGGGGAGAAGCTAGAGAGAGAAGAAATGTGGTTGGAAAAGCATGTGAGGACCATTCTTGGATTGAAGTTGCTTGTTCAACTAGACAGCCTCTCTCCAATCATTCCAATTTAGTCACACATGCTAAGGGAGAGAGGATGGATGAAAATAGGAGAGTTCTTACACCATTATTCAGATTTCATAGACTTTTAGACAGAGAAGCTTCAAGGTTGAAGATGAAGTTTTATAGAGAAAAGCTAGGTTTTTAAATTTCCTTCGCCATTTTCATTGTAGCAAGCTCTACTTTACTTGTAATCTTTCCCTCTTTCCCTCTTACACTCTAATCTCTTTTATTCAAGTTGTAATTAAGCTTAGCTAAGTGTACTTGTATTTTCATTTCTACATTTGGGTATTTTATCTTCAAGCTTTGCATTTCGAGTATGAATGGCCTTGCTCTTTTAGTTTAAATCGTTTCTTACATTAACACAATTTTTATAGTTGATTTCACTGCCATGTTTCTTTACACCATGTTTGTTCTTTCCTTTACTATGAGTAGCTAAAATTTTAGTTGGCTAATTGATGAGCATAAAATCTATAATATAAAATAAAGCGTATTCAAGGCTTCAACATCCAACGGTCTCAAATCAATTCAGGCTTCAACATCCACCGGTCTTCATTCATCCAAAGGCTTCAACATTCAAAGGCTCACAATACATCTCATTCAAAGATCAAATCCCACCCATTCCAACACAAAACCCAAGATAGAGGGGCGTGCTCTCTCCTTCCCAAGCCATACGTCTCTCTCTTTCTATCACGGCTATCTCTCTCTCACACACAGACATACACAAGAAGCAGATTAAGCCTCTACCATGTCTCCCTCTCTCTGCCATCGCCCAGGTACCCCTCCTCTCTCTTTCCAGTAACACACCCACACACAGACATCACGAGCACATACACACAGATCACACTCGCACATACACACAGATCGCGCGCACACACATACAACATATAGTCACACGATTTGCGAAATTTAGTTTTTCAAATTAGGGGTTTTGGAGCATTTTTGAAATTTGGATTTTCAGATTTGGTCTGAAATTTGAGTGTTAATTTCATTGTTGAATTTGAGCATTTTTTTACCCTAAAACGATTTCAGCCTCTCTGTTCTGTGTGTGTCACTGTCTGTTTGAGGTCTGACATCCTCCCATTCTTCTCTCTCTATTTGTGTTGCATTGAAGTCAAAGTTCGAACGACGAACGAACACTCGAAGTTGAGGTAGTAGGAACTCACTCAGAGGCCAGACTCTATTGCTCTATTGTCGATGATTTCCTGTGCATTTCCTTCCCTCAAGCAGCAGCAGCAGCTGGTATATCCTCTCTCTCTCCCTCCCTCACTTCCCTCTTGCAATCAAATCCGCATACAAATCAATCACATATCTTTGTTGTTCCCTAATCCTCTACCACCAATCAAATTGATCTTCATGTTATAATCCAGATTCACGAATATGTTGGTAATGCAATGGTGATGATGTTTTGAATGTAGATAATCTGACAAAGACACTTACTTGGAAAGAAACCCCTTAATTAGAGGGAATCTAATTTGGGTTTTCTGGAGCTTGGGATACTATTTTTGACTTTTGGACTTGGGGTTTCAAAGTTGAATTTCTTTGAATTTCCATCCATTTACATGAAATCTGCAATTTGCTATTAATTAAGAGGATGCTATTATTTTTCAATGCAAGAGATTTGTAGGCTTGGACCTAGATTTTTAATATTTAATCTGATTATTGTATATTCATTCCATGAATTGAGATATTGTTGGGTTTCCTGCCTTACAAATTATACAGTGAATTGAATGCATTGTATACATGTTTGATGATTTCAGTGCTTGTGTTTGATCTAATAGACACATTGCATGTTATTTTTATGATTGTTGTGATTTTTTAATTTATTTATTATCTAATAAACACATTCGTTGTTGAGATCGAGAGCTTATTATATCAGTTGACGACTCCATTGACGATGGCGCCTCTTCTAAACCCTCATCTTCCACGTCCTTTTCTCATCACTTCAGTTGTGAGGTAACCTTCGTATCTCTCTTTCTCTTGTACTGATTGATTGTTTCCACCACTGCAGCACCGCCACACCAAAATCACAACCACCGTCTGCACCACCATTTACATCGTCAGCACCAGCACCACCTCAGGTATGTTTTTTCCTCCCCTTTTTTTCTGCTACACCCACACACAAATCCCAAAATCCCCCCAAACCCAAAATCCCAAATACCCCCAAATCCCTTCCCTCTGTAGTCTCTATTTTCCTTGCCCTCTCTCTGTTACACTCACACAAACCCCAAACCCAAACTGGCCCATTCCTATTGATTGATGGGAAATAATGTCGTTCCTAACCTCTCAACACCACCCTCAAATATGTGTATGACTTATGTGTGAAGGGAGTGTCACTCTCCCTCGGGATGATACAAGAGATAGGAAACAACGGGATGTGAATGATGGGAAATGGATGAACAAAATATGTGTGAAATAAAATGTGGAATGTGCACAAAAGCGCTCCCCAATCGCAAGGAGTCTTTCGTGGTCGGTGTTTTACTTGGAAAAGTATTCCAAGGTCGTCTCCTCAGGGAAGGAAAGAGAGTTTTGTGAAAGTGATTTTACAAAAAGGTAAAGAAAGTGTAAAATCTTGTATTTGAGTTTTGTGTTTGGTTTGTAAATGAAAATGCAAATAAAACAAGTGTTGGCTAATCCAAGAGGTCACTCCAAATGAGAATGCCCAATCAACTCGAACCTTCCTCCGAGGGTTTATAGATGAACGATTGATTCGTGGGAAGCTAGCGATGAAATGATGAAGATCCAAGCATAAACCGTGACTAGGCCTACGGAATATGAACGACTCACCACCACATCCACTCTCAACCCAGTCAAACCGAACCACCGTACACCGAGAGAGGAAAGAAAAAGAGTTAAAAAAGAATCCTCAAAGGGAGGTCTCCCTTGGATTATCCAACTTAAAATCTAGCTACTCATGATAAAATGAAAGACAAGCATAATATAAATGGACATAATGAAGAAATGAAGCATGGAACTTAGCTAAATGCAAGAAAACATAAACTAAGAAGAAAAATATTCAATACCCATTTTAAACAAAGAATTGAAGAAAACTTGATAACATAAATGGTGAAAGCTAAGAAACTAAACTAAACTTGCAAAGTAATGGAATTAAATGACATTGAAAGTAAATAAGGAAGCTTACACAAGTCTTACAACAATGAAAATAACGAAGAACAAGCAAAAATGAAATATAAATTACACTATTCATTGTCTTCCTCCTTGGAGCTTTCTATTTCTACTCCTAAGCTTAGGTAGCCACCCTTCTCCTTTGTGTAAAATTTTGAATATAATGTAGTGTGTGTGATTTATTTTCGTGCATGATGGTCCCCAAGGTGTAAGAGCAGGCCTTCCCATCCATAGGGGCTGAGATGATGGCCCTTGACAGGCTATGTAGGAGCTAGCCTGCAACACATATGTGGAACCCACTTCACTCCCATGTTTCATTAATGCCAAGCCTCCAAAAGTCCAAGGGCAGGTGTACAGTGTTGTGGGCGTGTCAAAAGAGTGGGGGAGAAGTGCTGGTGGGACCCTCAAAGCAGGAAGTCTGAGCAGTAGAAGGAGGAGCAGAACGACAGACTCTACCGATAGGGTCTACCGGTAGGGTTTACTCCAGTAGCTTAACCCTACCGGTAGGGTATACCGGTACTCTTCTGCTCTAGACCAGTTTCGGTAGAAATGGAATAACTCTTGATCTAACCGTTGGATTGAGCTGACATTTTGACACCATATAGAAGACATCCAGATCTACAACTTTCATGTTTTGAACTTTTCCAGATTCGGAGTAAATCATGGTCAAAATGGAGGACAACCGAGACAGTGCTTTCCAATGATGTGGCAGCTGGTGTCTTTGTTCCAAAACACCAATACCTCCTTGATTTCTTCACTTTTAAGCCTCCAATTCTTCATGTATTGTGTCCATGCCATTACCATGCATCCAAAATAGTTGCAAGGTCCTAAAATCCAACATTTAAGCTATCAAAACATGCAACATCGAGAATTCAACATTATTCATAAAATAGGCTAACACTGAGTAATTAAATGAAAAAGTTAAGTTATAATGAATGTAATGAGGCTATAAAATGTGCAATATTATGTGCTCATCACCTATTGTTCTCTCTCTCTCACACACACACATAAAACACATCAACCACGTCTCTCCTCCTCCAACCCTCAATTTTTCATTTCAGGAATTCAACAATACTTGCTCATTTCTTTATCTAACCCTGTCTGCTTGTGTTTTTGCCTATATCACAGAGGTATATAACTGATTGTCAAGGACGTAAGCAACAAAAAGTGAAAATGCCATGGTCTAATCGGATGATGGAGGATCTGATCAACGGATCTTGCAAGATTCAGAAAAGGTTTTGCTCACCATCATCTTCTACATCGTCTAGACTCCAAAACTACAGATTCAAATGGGCCATTTTGGTGGGTAAGAGCCGAGGTGGAGGGTCACAATCCAGAACACCAGTACCCTCAGGGAAACTACGCCGATGAGGTCCATGACAGAGTCTCCCAAGTACGCTGCTTCCCAGAGCTAATGGAAGTCGAGGCCTGTGTCGGCGAGGAAGTTGGCGGCGACATTGTGGGAAATGAATGAGGTTCCATCGTCAAGTGTGAGGAGAAAGAGTTTGGAGGAGGAAAAAAACTTGTTGAGCAGAGAGATGAAGGCTAGAGAGAGAATGAGATCAGTGAATTCTGGTTCACTCCCTCCCCATTTGTCTGATCTATCTCATAGTCTTGTTTCTAAAGTGGGTTTGGTTCTTTTTCATATTTTACATTTATATTTAGGTAATCTAATTTGAATAACTTTTGACTATTTATTTGGTTATTGAGAAAGCTATGGAAAAGAATGAGAAATGACACTTTGAATTTAATCTTTTGTATAAGTACAGACTTGAATAATTGTTTTGGTTAGCATATTAGAAGCGCTGATTTTTTTTGGCTAGATTATTATCCTTATTGTTGGTATGAGTCTGTTTAGAAATTAGTCAACATGAATCCTACTTGCGATTTAGCCATTAAAAATAATTATTTTTACATTTCATGCGAAACCATCATTTCCAATTCAAGGTTAGCCAAAGTAGGTCAAACCAAACAATTCTTGCTAATCTATTTTGTGTTCTTTAAAAAAGTGAACTTTTTTCTTTATGGTTCAAAAACAATGACAGTAAGTGGTATAACGTCATTTTTATCACCAGTTAACCTAATTTATACGAAGTAAGATCACTAATTTTAAGTTATACAAGACCTCCTTTTTTCAGGAAAATTATTCCAAAACAATTTTCAAAAAACTTCTTGTGTCTTTACTTTCTTTTCACCAACAATATCAAGTGTAGCAACATCTGATGCTTCCAAGTATTGAAAATTTTGTGCTTGTCCTGCTTTAGAGTTGTTTGTACGCGTGTGCTTATGGAGTCTAATTATCGATCATATGGTTATAATTCTAAAAACTAAGATTCCTTCTATTGGATTTGTAGAGAATGGATCGGTCTGAAACAGGTAGTCGCCACAGGAGGACATCCTCAATTTCTCAGAAGCTTAGGCTTGCAGACGACAATGTTAGAGTTTTGGATTCTCTTAGCAGTGCCAGTTTAATGGAGGTCATTGCAAATCTCTTATCTTTTTCTTAGATGGTGTACTAAATTTCAAATTTAGTTGATCTTTTTGTCATTCATTCTTTCATATTCTCTGACTTTTGAGTGATTTTTGTGATCTCTCTCTCTCACTTTACAATAGTTATCTTGGCTTCTGATTATTATTGTGCAATTTTGAACTCAAATTTTTAATATTGTCAAATGATTTTAAAATGTTTATTCTCGCATTACACCCATCAACCTCTGCACACAACCCCCTCTCTCCCTCTCATGCAAACACACACATCCCCCACCTCTAATCACTCTATTTTTCAACAACCCTCC
>CM042201.1:235615-307985 GCA_023539305.1 Ilex asprella | reverse complement strand
TAAACCACCAGCTATTAATTCTATGGAATTAGTGTTAATGTTAGTCATTGTGAGTTTGATAAAATTTTCTGTCCTTTTTGCTTCCATATTTTTATTCACTTTCATGGTGTGTTTTTCATGGTGTTTTGTTTGATAATTGTAGATTACTCCAAAACATCTGGTCTTTGTAATTTGTTGAATTTTTTTGTCTATTGTGTTCTAATTTATGTCATTTTATTTCATATGCACTATTCATCAATGTTCTTGATGTTGTGATGAAGCCGAGTAAATTGTTCATCAATATTTGTCGAAGCCATTGATGTATTTCGTTGTAATGTTTGATGGTTTCCTGTGGGGAGTTTTATCTCTAATTTTTGTGGGTATTAAATTTTTAACTTTTATGATTTTATTTTCTGTTGGTTACAACCTCTTACGAGCCTTTTGTGTAATGAAGAGATTCACTTCCAAAGCCGTCTTTGTTGGTCGATTCTATCTACAGGGGCCTATTTGGGTTTTCCTATTCAACCAACAATGATAGTGAGTTCATTTTTTTTTCTTGTTTCTTTGAATCTTCTTTAGATTGAAACCATATTAAGTTCAATTTCTAAGTTTTTAGTTGTGTTGGTAATCAGATGGAGTGCTTGGTATTATTAGTTTCGATTATTCATAATCTTATTATTTTTAAGGTGATTGAATGTTTTTAAAAATCTCATTTCAAACTAATGATATTCTTTTCTTTTTTCACGAGCGTCTTTGTATACTTTGTGAATTTTCATGTTTAAAGGAGTTAACATGCATACGCTCATCTTGGACTTCGTTCGATTTCAATTTTGTGAACGTTGTTTGGTTAGATTGAATTTCAATTCGATTTGATTAGGTTCAATGTGGATTTGTGAACTCGGTTTGATTATCTTATTTTATAATGCAGATTTTGTTATAGTAAATGGTGAGATTTGCTTGCAAATTTATTTTTTATATTATAGCCAAATTGAAACTTTAATTCAAATTTGGAATTATTGGATTTGGGATTTTGTCTCGACATTGGACTTGACAAGGTTAGGCCAGGTGTATACATTTTCTCTCCTTTGAATTTTATCTTCTGAGCAACCTATATTGTCATGAGAATGCTTTTAATTTTTTTTATAAAGTGTTGGAAGCTATCAGGATAATAAGCTTGGCATTCTAATTCTCTGTTTTGCATTGATCTTGTCCAATGAGTTTTCACTAAATAATTGCACCAAGGCGAGGAAATTGACAAAAATATTTGCACCAGTAGGAGCATGGGTTGGTAGAGGTTGGCTATAAGGGGCTTATTGGGGTTATGTTGTTCAACCACGCATAATGATTTTCTTTATTGTACATAGACTAGCACCACCGAGGGATTTACTAAGGTAATTAATTTTTAATTCTTTTAATTGTTAACTAAATTTGGTTTGACAGTTGAGCTAGTTTCCATATTTAAATTTTGTGTGAATGGAAATATTTGGTGGGTTTTGAATGGAGGGTTTATGAATTACATCAAAACTAAAGTATTAGTGATTGAAAATAATAATTATGTTTCTTTTTTTCTCATCACCATTTGTTGCCGAAGAATTCATTACCAGCAAAGATGCCGCTAACAATTTCACATGACACCACTGCACAAGTAAGACAATTTTTCCTCTCATTTCATTTCTTTTCCCTTAAAGCCCCAAGTTTGTTAGTGATTCATTAAAAAATAGTTGGTTTTTGTTTGACAGCTGGGAAAAAGATTGTGGGTTTATTGGGTCATATTTGGTTCTAAAGTCTTGCTGAGTGAGATGGTTTTCCACTAACCAAGATCACTCGCATTTTTCATCTCATATTCTAGGAAACATACTTGCTTATTTCTCTAAAATGTGTATGTGGCACTTGCGACAAAATTTGGGACAATGCTATAATTATCAATTTTATGTTGAATTCAAGTAACGAAAAAAGTAAGGGGTCTTATGTTTCGAATTTATAATTGTTTTATTTTGCCTCACATATTTCGATATTTGGTTATATTTCAAATATTTTCAGGTATACATGGAAGGATTATATGAAGATGAAGTTGAAGGTGTTTTTCTATTTGTGCATGTGTGTATTTTTTGTGTTATGTCTTTTGTAAAGTTAACTAATTATACTTGGTTATGATGGTTTTGTTTTGGTGGTTTGGATAAACATGGTTATGATGATTGTGGTGATATGTATAATTGTAAGTTTTATAGACAGGTTTATATTTTTTTGGGCTTCTATTTTTAAAGAAAATTCTGCTCAAATTTCTTGAAATTAGTAAGGACTAACTTGATGTTTTGGTGGTTGGATATGTGTTGATGATTGGGTATGTATTGATTATTGTGGTGGTATGGTGAATTATGATGATTGTTATGTATGATTGTAAGTTTAGACAGATTTAGATTTTTATGGGTTCCTATTTTTAGATAAAATTATGCCAAATTTTTTGGATAATAGTATGGACTACATTGATTTCAAATTGACAGGGTGTTTTAGGTTGCAAAGAGTCTTTAGGTAATGTAGGATTCTTCGAGTTTTAATTTAATTTTTTGTTACACCTTGCCTTCAGACACGGGCAATTACTAGTATTGCATATTTCATAGCCTCATTACATGATTTTTAACTTAACTTTGCAGTTAATTACTTAGAGTTAGTTAAATTTATGAATAATGTGAAAATTTTGATGTTATAAGTAATTATAGTGTAAATGATGGCTTTTAGAGCTTTGCAACTAAGTATGAATAGGTGGTGAAGAGATGGACACATTAAATGAGGATTGGGAGGCTTGGAATGTGAAAAAACAAAGAAAAATGGATTTTGGATGAAAATCTTTCGGAAGTTTTGGCCATAAACCTTCCGAAAGGTTTAGCCTATTGGTTTCCCCATTATTGACACTGTAACGATGTTTTTCCCATTTTGGACCATGATCTACATCGAATCTAAAACAATGCAAAACATGAAAGTTTTAGATCTGGATGTCCTCTGTGTTGTGTCAAATTTTAAGCTCAATTGGACAGTTGTATCAAACTTTATGGACATTTTACTAAAAATGGTCCTGAGCTATCACCTTCCAAAAGGTTTAGTCTACTGAAATGAACCTTCCGAAAGGTTTTGCCCAGAATGCCCAGAACGCCTGTAACTCATGCTCCACTTTCTTGGGGGTCCCACAATTGATTCTCCCACTTGTCCGCTGACATATTATTCATATCTACATGCCTCATACACCCCAAAGTCAACAAAAGAAGATGGAGGATGGAAGAGGAGGAGAGAGAAGGATGACAACCATGATGGGTGCAGGCTAGGCTTGTCCTAGCCTATTCAAAGCCATTAACTCACCTCCCTTTGATGGGAGGCCTGCACACACACTTAGGGGGACCACCATGGACGAAATTACAGAGGTCTTCACCATATATTCAACATTCCACAAGCTTTGAAGGGGGTGGCTACCTAAGCGTAGAAAGTTCTAAGGAAGATGATGAATAGTTAGATAGAAAAGCTTAGATTTTTGCATTTTTTCAACTCATTTCACTTGTAATCTTCTTGAACACTCTTGTAAGCTTCATTTATTACCTTTAATGTCATTCATGTCCAGAGTATTGCAAGTTTAGTTATGCATTCTAGATTCTACCATTGTTGTTTTGAGTTTTCTTTATTTCAAGTTCTTAAAATGGGTATAGAATATTTTACCTTATAGTTTAAGATTTCTTGCATTAAGTTAAGTTTCATGCTTCATTTCTTCATTATGTCTCTTTGCATTATGCATGTATTTGCTTTAGTTATGAGTAGCTAGATTTATAATTGGCTAATCCAAGGGAGAATTCATCTTGGGTGTGCTACTTCAACTCATTTTCATTCTCCCTCGCAATGTACATTGGTTCGGTTTGACTGGGTTGAGTGTGGACGTGGTTGTGAGTCTTTGATACCGTAGGCATTGTCACGGGGTATGATTGGATCCTCACCTCCATCCTAGTCCCGCGCTTTTCACAAACCAATCAAACATGTAGACACCATTGGGGGAAGGTTTGGAGTTGAGTTGGCTTCCCATTGGAATGACCCATTCAGATTAGCCAACACTTATTTTCATTCCATTTTTAGCAAAACTACAAATCACAAAACTCAAAATACAAGATTTTATACTTTTCATTTTTCACAAAATCACCTTCACCACAATTCGACCTCCTTCCCTGAGGAGATGACCTTGGAATACTTTTCCAAGTAAAAAATGACATTCAAAAGTCTCTCTGCGCTTGGGGAGCACTTTTGTTCACACATACACACACATCACACATCTCTATTCCACTTCCACCATTCCGTTGCCCCAATTCTTGCATAATTCCGAGGGAGAGTGACACTCCCCTACCCTGATATGCCATACACATATTGAGGGATGATGTTAGGAGATTAGGGAATACAACGGAAACCATCAAGCACTAATCCAAGAGATATTTCCTCTTGGGTATGTGAAATAAACTCTCTTTCATTCTTTCTCGCAGTGTAAAGTGTTTGGTTTGACTAGGTTGAGTGCAAACGTGGTTGTGGGTTCTTGATACACTATAGACTTGTCACGGGGTATGCTTTTGTCCAAAAGAACTACACTAGTCCCTCACTTCCTTTGAATCAATCAAATACCGAGACACCATTGGTTGAATGAAATGAGTTTATTTGACATTCCCATTGGAATGACTTCTATGGATTAGCCAACCTTAATTTTTTGCATATTTCTCAAAATACAACTCAACAAAACAAAAATCACAAGATTTTCCAATTTGCATTTATTCACAAATCACCCTTCAAAAGCATTTGACCTTTCCTTCCTTGAGGAGAGGACCTTGGAACAACCATTCCAAGTAATACACGACATTGCAAGATTCTCTCTGCGATTGGGGAGCAATTTTGCACACACACACTTTTTTGTTCACCCACACACTATTTTTCCCATTTCTTACATTGAACCTGAGGGAGAGTGACACTCACTAATTTCTATAAGCCATATACACATAATTCAGGTTTGAGTGTTTGGAGGTTGGAGAAAACTACCAAGCATTTTTGGTGCCATTACCGGAGAAGGCTAAGCATCGAATTTGAAGGTGATTTGGGGACAATGGAGGTAAGTCCCGTGATTCTCATCACTGGCCGAGGTACGTTGCTCCTTTGTACATATTTGTGTATACTCTTTTTTCAATTGTAATTAGGTTTTTCCATCTAGGGATCTGATAATCAAAATAGACTAGTGAGACATGCCTTAGGACCAAATATGAATATAGACCAAGACCCACTCGAGGATGCCGAAGATAATTTTGGGGATGATGGTGCCAATAATCCAAGGGGCGGGCAAGTGCAAAACCATCAAGTGCCAAACCCCCAATTCATTTTCCCCTTCTGAGAAATGAAGGAAATAATCTCCCTATTGATCCTCTAGCGAGATCAATGAAATATTATCTCCAACTTACTCGAAGCACCACCTGCTCATGCATACTTCTACTCGTGCAACTACATGGCTTCCTAGTTAAAACATGTATGTTGCAATTACTTCCTCAATTCCATGAATTGGAATGAGAAAATCCTTACCTACATATTAAGGAATTAGGGAAAATAGTTGGAACATTCATTAAAAATCATGCCATGGAAGACATGGCACACATGAAATTATTTCCCTTCTCTCTCAAGGACAAAGTAAAAACTTGGTTGAACTTGTTGAAACCCCGCTCGATAAGTTCTTGGGCACAAATGTTATCCGAATTTTAAAATAAATTTTTTTTTCGTGCCCAAGACGACTGCTCTAAAGAAACAAACTTAAATTTTTTTAGAAAAAAAATGAGCAGTTCTGTCAGTGTTGGGATAGATATAAGACTTGTAACACTCCATTCCGCATCATGGATTCGAACCATGACATTTGGTGAGTTTCTTCCATGAAATAATTATATCAGGCCATTGAAAATTTATCGACATGATATGCGATGGAGAGTTTCTAATAAGGATCCCGATGAGGACCTCGAGTATTTTAACATATTGGTGAAAAATGCCCAATCTTGGGATATCACGGATCCCACCGATATGTCACAGGCCTCTCCGAGTAGTGTTGAATGTGTAATATTGCATATTTAACAGCCTCATCACATGTATTTTAACTTAAATTTGCATTGAATTACTTAGATTTAGCCGAATTTATGAATCATGTTGAAATTTTGATGTTGCAGGTAATCATAACGTAAATGATGGCTTTTAGAACCCTACAACTAAGTGTGGTTGAGTGGTGAAGAGATGGACACATTACATGATGATTGGGAAGGTTGGAAGGTAAAGAAAAAAAAGGACAATTTGGATGAAAAACTTCCGGAAGGTTGGGTCACAAATCTTCCGGAAGGTTTAGCCCACTGTTTCCCCCATTTTTGACACAATACCTCTGTTTTCCCCATTTTTCCTATGATCTACTTCGAATCTACAAACGTTCAAAACATGAAAGTTGTAGATCTGAATTTCCTTTGTATTTTGTCAAAATATAGCTCAATTGGAGGGTTGGATCAAAAGTAATGACAATTTTACAAAAACTAGTCTTGAGTTGGCACCTTCCAGAAGGTTTGCATTGACCTTTTGGAAGGTTTTGCCTGGAATGCCCAGAAAGCTTGCAACTCAAGCTCCACTTGCTTAGGGATCCCACCATTGATTCTCCCACTTGTCCCCTAACATCCCTTACACACATACATGCCTCCCACACCTAGGGGTGGACTTTGGAGGCCATTGCATTTATGAGGATGGAAGAGAAGGGTACAACTAGGGGGGTTGCACTTGTCCTAGCCTACTAAGCCTTTAACTTAGCCTCCTATGGATGGGAGGCCTGCACAAAAGCTATGAGGAGCCTCATGGAGGAAAATACAAGTGCTCTACTGATTGAAGGAAAATAGTGTCGTTCCCTACCTCTCAACACCACCCTCGAATGTGTGTATGGCTTATAGGACTAAGGGAGTGTCACTCTCCCTCGGGATGATACAAGAGATAGGGAACAACGGAATGTGAATGGTGGGAAATGGATGAACAAAATATGTGTGAAATGAAAAGTGAACAAAAGTGCTCCTCAATCGCAAAGAGTCTTTCGTTGTTGGTGTTTTACTTGGAAGTATTCCAAGGTTGTCTCCTCAGGGAAGGAAAGGGAGTTTTGTGAAAGTGATTTTGCAAAAGTGAAAAGAAAGTGTAAAATCTTGTATTTGAATTTTGTGTTTGGTTTGTAAATTAAAATGCAAGAAAACAAGTGTTGGCTAATCCAAAGGGTTCAACCCCATCAAACCGAACCATTTGACCCTAAAGGGAGGAATGAAGAAGAGTTGAAATGAAATCCTCAAGAGAAATCTCCCTTGGAGTAACCAACTTAAAACTAGCTATTCATATTAAAAGCAAAGACAAGCATAAAGGAAATGGACATGGAAAGGAAATGGAGCATGAAACTTAAACTAATGCAAGAAACTTAAACTAGGAAGACAAATCAACAATACCCAATTTAAAGCATGAAAATGAAGAACTTGAAAGCATAACAATGGTGAAATGTAAAGTACAAGGCTAAACTTGAAATGAACATGAAATAGATGAGATTAAAGTGCAAGGATTAAGAATTACAAGAAGTTTAGAGCTTACAACATTTGAAATGGAAAGGAAAAGCAAAAACGAAATTACTATTCATTGTCTTCTTCCTTGGAGCCTTCTATGTCTACTCCTAAGTAGCCACACTCTTCAGGAAAATGCTGAATAATGTTGAGATTTATGGAGTGTGAGCCTTTCATTTTCGTGTAAGGTGGTCCCCCCAGTGTGTGTGCAGGCCTCCCTTCAATGGCAGGTGATATGATGGCCCTTGACAGGCTAAGGAAGAGCTAGCCTGCAACCCCATGTGCAGCCCATTCCTCTCTCATGCTTCATTAATGCCAAGCCTTTCAAGTCATCCAAATGTGTCAGGGATGCCTGCTCTTATGTAAGGAAATGTTGGGGGGCAAGTGGGAGAAGTGTAGGTGGGACCCCCAAGCCTCAAAGTTGAGTTACAGGCTGTTTTTCGGCCAGAAGGTTCGTGGTACCGGTACCAAGAGTACCGGTACTGTTTTTCTGCACTGGACCACCTTCGGTAGAAATGGCATAACTCTTGATCTAACCGTTGGATTGAGCTGAAATTTTGACACGAAATAGAAGACATCCAGATATACAACTTTTATGTTTTGAACTTTTTCAGAATCTGAGTAGATCATGGTAAAAATGGAGGACAACCGAGGCAGTGCTGCCCAGTGATGTGGCAGCTGGTGGCTTTGTTCCAAAACACCAATACCTCCTTGATTTCTTCACTTTTAAGCCTCCAATTCTTCATGTATTGTGTCCATGCCATTACCACACATCCAACATAGTTGCAAGGTCCTAAAATCCAACATTTAAGCTATCAAAACATGCAACATCGAGAATTTAACATTATTTATAAAATAGGCTAACACTAAGTAATCAAATGCAAAAGTTGAGTTATAATGAATGTAATGAGGCCATGAAATGTGCAATATTATGTGATCATCATATACACCATATATTCAACATTCACACAACCTTTTAGAAAAGGGGAGGCTACCTAAGCTTAGAAGTAGTTTTTAGAAAGGTAAGTTCTAAGGAAGAAGATGAAGTTCTAGAGAGAGAAGTAAGATTTTTACATTTACTTTATCCATTTTAATTATACTCTTCTTTAAGACTCTTGTAAGCTTCATTTATTGCACTTAATGTCATTTATTTCTTGTGTGTTGTAAGTTTAGTTACATGTTCTAGATTCTACCATGTTTACATTGAGATTTTCATTCCAAGCTTTTTAGTTGGTTATTAAATGCACTTATTTTTCTAGTTTCACTTCTCTTCACTTTAATGCAAGTTTAAATTCCATTTCAATACCATGTCTCTTTACATTTTGTAAGTCTTTCCTTTTATTATGAGTAACTAGATTTTTAGTTGGCTAATCCAAGGAGATTTTCTCTTGGGTGTACTAAATCAACTATTTTTCACTTCTCCTCGTAGTGTACATTGATTTGCTTTGATTAGGTTTAGTGTGGACATGGTTGTGAGTTCTTGATACACCATAAACTTGTCACGGTTTATGCTTGAATCCTCACCTCCATTTTAGTCTCGCGCTTCCTATGAATCAATCAAACATCTAGTCACCATTAGAGGAAGATCTTGAGTAGATTTGGTATTCCTATTGGAATGACTTCTTCGGATTAGCCAACACTTATTTCCATTTTATTTTCATCAAGAACACAAATCACCAAACTCAAACATCAAATATTTTTACACTTTCCCTTTTTCCACAAAATCACATTCACACAATTCACCTTCCTTCCTTGAGGAGACGACCTTGGAACACCCATTCCTTGCAAGATTCTTTGTACGCTTGGAGAGAAATTTTGCACACACACACACACACACACATTTTGTTCATTCACACACCCGTTTTTCCATTTCTTGTATCGAACCTGAGTGAGAGTGACACTCATCCACACACATAAGCCATATACACATTGAGGGTTCTTGTTCAGAAATTAGGAATAAATGAAAAATATTTAAGCAAGTAGTCAACCAAGTGGAGGGGGATATATAACTCTGGTGACCAAGAAGACTTGTTTGTTAGAATAACAAAATTGCCCCGTAAGGTGGAGATTCTAGAGGTGAATAAGAGGCATGGGGTGTCAAATGTCCCAAAGGCTGAGGGGTCTTGCTCAATATATGAGTGTTGACCATTCTATTTCAGAATGCCTAAATATTCTAATGCTCTAAGAGGTATACCATGAGCAAGTGAATGCCTTTAACCAAAGTAGGCAATCATTATCTCCACACTCTAAAACATAAAATTTGGGATAGAGCAACCACCCGCACTTTAGTTGTAAGAATGGCAACCCTATTCCTTATGGGTCTACCTCATTGTCACCTCCCATTATGCCCAAGCAAAACCAATCATATTATGGTCATGGTTTGTCATCTAGCTTCCAATACCCATGGTCCAATCCACAAGAGTTTTCCCAAAACCCACCTCAATAAGGTTTTGGTCAACAAGGACCACCCAACCTGCCCACCTACCAATCTCTTCACAAGAGAAATTTGGAGGATTTCGTGCGTCAATTCATTCAGAGTTAAACCAAAAACAACAATCAAATCACCACCACTTTTAATGACATTCAGACTCAAATCACTAAGTTGACCAATGCTACGAGGTCGTCCCAACAAGAGAAAGGTTGATTGATTCGTCCGATGCTACCACAGAGAATTGTGAGCAACTCAAGACTATCACCACCCTTATGAGTCGCAAGGAAATAGATAAAACTATTTTACCTATAGTCTCACCCAAAGTCACATTGGAAAATAAAAAAAAGACTAAGGGCAATGATGAGCGCATAATAATGCATATTTGAAGCCCTCTTTACATGCATTTTAACTCAACTTTGACATCTAAGTACTTAGAGTTAGCCGGTTTTATGAATAATGTTGATATTTCGATGTTGCATATTTTTATAGCTTAAATCATTGATTTTAGGACCTTGTAACTATGATGGATGTCTGGTGAAGGCATGGACACAATACATGAAGATTTGGAGACTTAAAAGTGAATAAATCAAGGAGGTATTAGTGTTTGAGAACAAAGGCACCAGCTGCCACATTATTTGGAAGTAGAGCTTCGGTTTTCCTCTATTTTGACCATGATCCACTTCGAATCTGAAAAAGTAAAAAACAAGGAAGTTGTATATCTAGATGTCTTCTATATCGTGTCAAAATTTCAGCTCAATCCAACGGTTGGATCAAAATTTATGCCAATTCAATGAAAAGTGGTCTAGAGCAAAAAAAACAGTACCGATACACCGTACCGGTACGATTCCGTACCGGTACGCCCGACTCCAGTAGCTTTGAAGTACCGGTACGCAGTACCGGTACACTCCTGAAGCCATGCCCGAACCTCCTGCAACTCAGCTCCACTTGCTTGAGGGTCCCACCTACACTTCTCCCACTTGCTCCCCAACATTTTCTTACACATTTACATGCCTCCCTTACACATTTGGAAGACTTTGAAGTCTCGGCATTGATGGAGGATGGGAGAGGAATGGGCTGGCTGGGGGGTTGTCTCCTAGCCTGTCAAAGCCTTCAACTCAGCCCCCTATTGATTAAAGACCTTTCACACACATTGAGGGACTCTCATGGACAAAAATTAAAGACACACACTCCATATATCTCAGCATTATTCAACATTTTCAAGGGTGTGGCTACCTAAGCTTTGAAAATCCAAGGAAGAAGGTGATGAATAGTGATTAGAAAGTTTATGTTTTTGCATTTTCCTCTCCATTCAAGTTGTAGTAAGCTTTTAATCTCTTGTAATCTTTAACTCTTACACCTTAATGTCATTTACTTCAAGTCTATTCCAAGTTTAATTACATGTTCTTCATTTCACCATTGTTGTTCATATTTTTCTTCATTTCTTAGCTTTAAAATGGGTATTGTATATTTTTCTTCATAGCTTAAGATTTGTTGCTTTAAGTTAAGTTCCATGTTTCCTTTCTTCATTATGTCCGTTTACATTATGTATTTCCTTCTTGCTTTCATGAGTAGCTAGATTTTAATTGGCTAATCCAAGGGAGATTTCCTCTTGGGTGTGCTACTTCAACTCATTTTCTCTCCTCCCCTCGGTGTACAATGGTTCGGTTTGACTGAGTTGAGAGTGGACATGATTGTGAGTCTTGGATATCCCGTAGGCCTAGTCACGGGTTATGCTTGGATCCTCACCTCCATTTGGTTGTGAGTTCTTGATACACCGTAGGCATTGTCACGGCGTGTGCTTGAATCCTCACCTCCATCTCGTCCCTAGCTTCCCACGAATCAATAGTTCATCTATGCACCATTGGAGGAAGCTTTCGGGTTGAGTTGGAATGCCCATTGGAATGACCTCTTTGGATTAGTCAACACTTATTTTCTTACATTTTCATTTACAAACTTCAAACACCAAAACTCAAACAAAAGATTTTACACTTTATCTTTTTGAAAAAATCACCTTCACACAACTTGAACTTTTCTTCCCTAAGGAGACGACCTTGGAATACTTTTCCAAGTAAAACACCGACACACAAAAGACTCCTTGCGATTGGGGAGCACTTTTGTTCACTACACACACATTTCACATTTCACACATTTCGTTCATTTCATTTCCACTATTTCGTTGCCCGATCTCTTGCATGAACTCGAGTGAGAGTGACACTCGCCCACACACATAAGCCATATATATATTTGAGAGTTCATGTTAGGAGCTTAGGAACAACAACCTTTTTCAACAATCAGGCAACTCCAAGGAGGGTGAAACACTTGAAAAGCCAAAGATTGTTGATTTGAATGTGCATGATTGTCCTATCGCAACCCCTTTTCTCCAACGTTTAAAGTCACCAACTAAAATTGCTAACTATTATGATATTATTAAAATGTTTAAGCAGGTGATGATAAATATTCATCTCCTTGATGCTATCAAGCAAATACCCTCTTGTGCAAAACTATTGAAAGATTTGTGTACCGTAAAGAGAATGTTAAATGTGCACAAGAAGACATTCCTCACCGAGTAAGTGAGTTCCATCTTCAGGACAAACACCCCACCCAAGTTCAATGATCCTGACTATCCTGCCATTGCCAAAACCATTGAGATTTGCTGTATAGAGCAAGCATTGCTAGACTTGGGAGCAAGTGTCAACCTCCTACCCTTTTCGGTGTATCAATAATTACAACTTAAGGAGTTGAAGTGTGAGTACACCAGGGGGAGTAGTTGAGGATGTTTTGGTCTAAGTGAATAAATTTTATTTTCTCGTTGACTTTATTGTACGTGACAGTCGATTCTTGTCATATTAGGTAGTTCTTTCCTTGCTACTTCTAATGTCGTGATAAAATACAGGAATGGTCTAATGAAGATTGCATTAAGAAACATGACAATGGATCTTAATGTGTTCAACCTTTGCAAGCAACCGGGAGATGATGAGAAAGTTCATGAGGTTAATTGGATTAACACTTTGGTGGAACATCACATGGATTTACTTTGCAATACCAAGTTGGAGGAGGAAGAATTTATGGAAGATGCGGAATCGGAGAATGTGCAAGGGGTGGGGAATTAGACCCTAACATTTGAAATACTTCCACCATAAGAAAAGAAGATTTTTCCATCAACGGTGCGAACACCCACTTTAGAGTTGAAGCCATTGCCATCTACACTCAAATATGCATTTTTTGGGGAGCACAAAATATTTCTAGTGGTGATAAGCTCTTCTTTGGAGCCAAAGTAAGAAGATGAGTTATTGCGAGTCTTGAGGAAGCATAAAGGAAATAGTCGGTTAGACCATAGTCGACATCAAAGGAAATAGTCCTCTCATTTGTACTCATTGAATTTATCTAGAAGAAGACTCCAAGCCATCTCGACAACCATAACAAAGGTTAAACCCCATCATGAAGGATGTGGTGAGCGATGATGTGCTCAAGCTACTTGATATGGTCATTATTTTTGCAATTACCGACAGTAAATGGGTTTGTCCCACACAAGTGGTACCAAAGAAGTCGGGAGTCACTATAGTGGCAAATGAGGAGAATGAGTTGATTTTGACAAGGGTGGTTACCGATTGGAGAGTTTGTATCGATTATCGAAAGCTCTACTCATGCACTCAAAAGGATCACTTTCCCTTGCCATTCCTCGATCAAGTGTTGGAGAGGGTAGCCAGACATCTTTTCTATTACTTCTTAGATGGCTACTTCGGCTACAATCTGATAGAGATCACCTCGGATGATCAAGAGAATACCACATTCACGTGCCCCTTTGGTACTTATGCCTATCGCTGAATGCCATTTGGTTTGTGCAATGCCCCCAGAACTTTTCAAAGATATAAGACGGGTATATTCAATGACATGGTGGAAAAGATTGTAGAGGTTTTCATGGATGATTTTTCAATATTTGGGGACTCATTTGAAGGATGTTTGGAAAATTTGGAGAGAGTTCTAGAGTGATGTGAAGAGAAGAATTTGGTGCTTAATTGAGAAAATTGCCACTTCATTGTAACACAAGGGATTGTGCTTGGACAAATTGTGTCCACAAAGGGAACCAAAGTGGATAAATCTAAAGTGGAAGAAATTTCCAACCTACCCCTCTAAGCGTTGTTAATTGCATTAGGTCGTTTATTGGCTATGCAAGTTTTTATCGTCGTTTCATTAAGGATTTTAGTGCATTGGCACGACCTTTGACAAATTTGCTAGCAAAGGATGTCCCCTTATTGTGGTCGGATGACTGTGAGGCATCTTTCAAAAAACTTAAAAGCATGTTTACTTCAGTTCCAATCATGCGACCATCCAATTGGGAACTACCATTTGAGCTCATGTGTGACGCGAGTGATTTCACGTTTATCGCAGTCCTAGGTTAAAAGGAAGACAAAAGGTCATGTGTAATATACTATGCTAACAAAACTCTAAATGAAGTACAAATGAATTACACTACCACTAAAAATGAGTTGCTAGTTATAGTGTTTGCATTGGATAGATTTAGGTTAGACATCATTGGTTCACCTATTGTAGTCTAGATTGATTACTCTGCTTTGAAATATTGTTGTCTAAGTAGGACGCTAAACCAAGACTCATATCTGGATCCTCATCCTTCAAGAATTCAACCTAATCATCAATGACCAAACAGGAGTCAAGAATGTAGTGGTGGGCCATTTGTCATAGCTTGTTGTCCAAGACGCCAAAGAGAACATCCCTATCCTTATTTTTTCCCTGATGAGCATATATTTTCTATCCATTCAGTTTGTCCATGGTATGCTGACATTTGCAAATTTCTTGTCACAGGAAAAATACCCCCACATTAGAGCCCAAAAGATAAGATAAGATTCATGATGAATATGAAGTACTTCTACTTCGACAACTCATACCTGTTCAAATATTGCCCTAATCAAGTCATGAGGAGGTGTGTATTGAAAAATAAACAACGGGATATCCTCTCCTTCTATCATTCTGAGGCATGTGGTGGTGGGCATTTCTCTTCTAAGAAAACTTCAGCTAAGATTTTATAAAGTGGTTTTTATTGGCCTACATTGATTAAAGATTGTCTCATTTTGTAAACAATGTGATAGGTGTCAAAGGTTGGGAAGTGTGACCTATAGAAACATGATGCCCCTCTCCCCTGTGTAAGTCATTGAAATCTTTGATTGTTGGGACATCGATTTCATGGGTCCATTCCCTTTGTCTTTTGGATACCTTTATATCCTATTGACAGTGGACTACGTGTCCAAGTGGGTAGAGGCAATCCCGACCAAGACCAATGATCATGGAGTCATGGCCAAGTTTTTAAAAGAATATTTTTTCTAGGTTTGGGATACCTCATGCAATGATAAGCGATGGTGGTTCACATTTTTCCAATTGAGCATTTGTTTCTTTGATGCATAAATATGGCGTAACACACAAGGTGTCCATCGCTTATTACCCATAGACAAATGGCCAAGCCAAGTTGGCCAATAGGGAGATAAATAGCATTCTAGAGAAAATAGTTAAGCCAAATTGAAAGGATTGGTCATCCAGATTGATCGATGCCTTGTAGGCTTATCGCACTACCTATAAGACCATCCTTGGTATGTCTCCCTTTCAGCTAGTCTACGACAAGACTTTTCACTTGCTAGTAGAGATGGAGCACAAGGCACATTGGGCCATGAAAACCTTGAATTTCAATTTGAGAATAACTGGGGAACATAGAAAGTTGGAATTAAATGAATTGGAGGAAATTCATAGAGATGCATACAAGAGCTCTAGAATTCACAAAGAAAGAGAATTTTTTGTTCATGACAAATCTATTTTGAGAAAGACATTGAGCCTGGCCAAAAATTGCTTTTGTATAATTCTCGACTCTCCATTTTTTAAGGAAAACTCTAATCATGATGGGATGTCCTCTACATTGTCAAGATGGCCTACCCAACTGAGTCATGGGCATAGAAAGTCACAAAGATGGTAAAACATTCAAGGTCAATGGCCAAAGGCTTAAACCATTCTTCGTAGGTTTTTAAATTCAATTAGAGGAAGTGGAGTTGGTGGATCCGGTCTATCCGAACCCTGTTGAGGCATAACTGTTCAATTAGATGTTAGTGTACAATTGTTTTCCTTTATTCTTTACTTTGCAAGATTAAATTGTGTACTTACTTTCATTTGTGCATAGTGTTCTTTCTTCATATGTGCAGATAGTGGTGTTTTCGTCAAAGCTCATTGCGAGCTATCCTCTTACCCTTATTGTCTCTTTAATTCTATCATTTCATTCCATATCTTTTTGTTGCATTAAGGACAATGTGTAGTTCAAGTTGGGGGGTGAGGTGCACCATTTGTATGATACACCAATTTTTTTTGTTGACAATACCATTTTGTAGTGAAATGCACCATTCACATATTCCATCAATTTTGTATTGAATAGTTGAAAAATATGTGAAAATTTTTATAATTTTTGTGAAAAATAACTGAATGTTGAGCCAAATTCCCCTATTCAAAATTTTATTGGGTCTAGTGATAGTTTGATCTTCATTTTAAACTTTAAACACATGAGTACATCATAGAAATTTATCCTATTCTTGAGTATTACACATGTGTTTTGTTTCGAACTCAATCATAGTGCACATTGAATATGTAATTTTAGAAATTTATTGATTGGATCTGCATTTTAGAGCTTGAAATAGATAATGAAGAAGAATTAAGTATTTACTTAATTCAAAAATTTGTACAGTAATCTAAAATACATAAGCTTGACATATAGGAGGGAACTTACATTTACTTAAAGGAACAATTTTTCAAATTCAAAAATTTGTACAATAATCTCATTATGCATGCTTTGGTTAGAGTGTATATGGGTAGTTGATTGAATATGTCTTAAAATGTTAATATGCCTCCCCATGCTTATCTGGAGATGATCTTACACTATCCTTGAATTGCATTGAGCCTTAGCCTTTCTTGTGATAAATTTATCCCTTGTGCCGTGATTGAGCCTTTATTGAAAATTCGTTTCCATGACACATGTTTTACCAAGCCAATGCAAAATGCTTACAAGTATCAAACCTTGATTTTTTTCGAGATTGACTATGATTAATTATGAAGCAAAGGAAATGTGGTGAGAAAACCCCAAAAGGGATGAATGACATGGAATTCAAATTTTGAATGAAAAAGAAGAGAAAAATCCAAGAAAAAGAGGAGAAAAAGGGGGTTGAAAAAAAATAAAATAAGTGAAAAGAAAAGAAAATTTTTGAGGAAAGAAGAAGAAAAAGAGACATAGTAGTTGACGTGAAGGTGCAAAGTCAAAAATTCCCCCAAAAGGAGATTTTTTATGATAAAGGTCATGTCCTTAGAATAACCCTTATTGCACTCTCTACCTTTCATTTCACTCAGCGCAAATATCACCCCAAGGCCTTATTACAATCCATTAAAGACCTAAATGATCTAGATAAAGCATCATTAGGACATACTTTAAATGAAAAAGAAAAGTTGGTTTTGCTATCTCCTGCTCTAACATTCCATTCATGAGATTATGCTAAGGTCATTTCAATTGTTATGCAAGCACATCATTTTTGGATTATATGTGAGCCTTTTTGTTTGTGCACAAGATTCCATCTCACATATACACATGGAGAGCATATCAAGATAATCATAGAGTTATTCATTTTTTAGAGAAACCTTTGGCTTAGAATTCCATCAAAGATGAATTTGAATAGCTCAATGAATGTGGATTCTATTGAGTAAATGCTTGAATTACATGTTCATTTCATACACACACGAGTTTGAAAAAAACTGTGTAGGTGTATATTCTAGACTAGCATTCAAAGTTATGATAGAACTCATTTGTGATTGGTTCGGGTGTTTAAAAAGTTGTGTTAGGAAACCCTGAGCTAGGAAAATAGGGGAATAATGATCAAATCTTAAATAAGGGAAAGGAATAGGAATGCCTTTTGTACTTTAGTTTGTGCTTTACATATTGGGTGTTTATTTTGTTGAGTTTAGAATTTCATGTCATGTGTTTCGAAAGCATCAAAACTCAAATCGCATTGTAATTTCGTAAATGAATTTGGGCATGGTCACACATTGTGGTTAACTAGCATGGATCAATTTTTTTTTTTTGAAATTGAGTTAGTAAATAGGTCATTAGAATGTGTTGGAGTCGAATAAACTTGGAGTGGGGGTGAGGGTGAGAGCATAGATTTTTTTTGCAAAAAGTTGAAACCTACTGGTAGAAAATTGCAAAACCTACCTGTAGAAAATTTCCAGTACACTGCTTTACTAGTATAACCTTGATGACCTACTAGTAGGTTTTGCCCTGAAGCCCAAAAACTGAGGGTTTTTAACCAAAAAATTCGGTGAAACCCTTCATATTCCTCACCCATCTCAAGCTTAAAAACCCTCTCTCCTCTCTCAAAATCCTCCAAATACTCAAAAAGACCTTAGGCATTCTTTAAATCCACCAATTATCTTCACCAAGTTTTTGATTCGTAGCAATTAATCCTCATTTCCTTGACCTCTACCCCACAAAACCCTTTTTTCCTCCACAAAGCATCATTAATCCATCAAAAACTTTGATTTTTACTCGAAGCTTGGAATTTGGAGAAATGGCTAGATTGGGTAAGTCTTCTCATGCATCCTTTGACATTTTTGAGTTGGTGTGGGGTTAGTTGTTACCATTCATCGCCCTAGGGGAATTATTCATAGTGATGGCTCATACCAAGCAAACGGGTCACGTCTCTCCACCACTCACAGGAACCAAATTTGGCAAGAGGACTGAAGAGGCAGGCCCCAGTGGTGGGGATTTGTGCTTCCCATCTGTAGGGACTTTATCAAAAGTTAAAGGTGGTGGATGAGGACTTGTGTTTGTTGAAGACAAATGTGAGAGGGAAGGTGATGGAGGTCACCCCAGTAGTCATTGCAGAGAAAGTCACTCTAGGAATATGCAAGTTTGATGTATAAGGACCCATCATAGTTTAAGGGAAAAATTCAAGTTAAGGCACTCAAATATTCTTTTGGGGTAATGAACAAAGTGCTCCATTATAATATGTTACCTTGGGGTGGAGAGAAGACTTCAGGGGAGGAGAAGCTGATGAACACATAATATTGCATATTTAACGGTCCCATTATATGCATTTAACTCAACTTTGCTTTTAATTACTTAGAGTTAGTCAAATTTATGAATAATATGAAAATTTTGATATTGCAGGTAATCATAGGGTAAATGATGGCTTTCAGAAACTTGCAACTAAGTGTGGATAAGTGTTGAAGATATGGACACATTACAAGGGGATTAGGAGGCTTTAAAGTGAAAGAAATCAAGGAGGTAGTGGTACTTGGTATCATAGGTACTGGTATCTAAGCCTATTGGAATTTTGGTACTAGCACCTGCACCAATTGGTAGTTGTACCCCAGTATTTTGCATTTTTTTACCATGATCCACTTCGAATTTGAAAAAGTGTAAATCATGAAAGTTGTAGATCTGGATGTCCTCTATCTTGTTTCAAAATTTTAGCTCAATCGTATGGTGGGATAAAAATTTATGACAAATTTACAAAAGCTGGTGCTGAGCTAGCATCCCCCTTATGACCTACCGGTAGTAGATTTAAATTTGTCGGAGGAAGACCCTACTGGAAGTTATCTACCAGTAGAAGTCCCACTACCTACCAGTAGAACTTGCCCAGAAAGCTCAGACACTCCCCCACATGACTCCACCAACCACGGGGGGGCTACTTTTTTTCCTCTAAACCATGTCCTGACATTTTTGACACCCCATGATGATCTCCTAACCCCAAAAACTCAGATTTGAAGCATGAGGGAGTGGGGAGGAAAGAGATAGAAGGGGGTGGTTAGGAAAACATGGGAGTAGCATGCTTGGCCTATTTTTGCTTGTTCAAATGTCCAACCTCTCCCCACTAATTGTAATTTAGTTCACACAGGCTAAGTGAGAGGGGATGGTCGAAAATGAAAAAGTCTTGCACCATTTTCAGATTTTTACATGCTTTGAGAGATAGAAGGTCCAGAGCAGAAGATGAAGTTTAGAGAGAGAGTTGGGTTTTTGCATTTCCTTCACCATTTTCATTGTAGTAAGCTTTTTTCTACTTGTAATCTTTCTCTCTTTCTCTCTAAACTCTTTTATTAAAGTTGTAATTAAGCTTAGTTAAGTGTTTTGTATTTCCATTTTCTACATTAGGGTATTTTTCTCTTCAAGTTTTGTAATTTGAGTATGAATGACTTTACTCTTGCAGTTTAAACCTTTTCTTGCATCAATACAAGTTTTATGTTTAATTTCACTACCATGTCTCTTTACATTCTGTTTGTTCTTGCCTCTACTATGAGTAGCTAGACTTTTAGTTGACTAATCCAAGGGGAATTTCCTCTTGGGTATGTGAAGTTGACTCCCTTTCATTCTTCCTCGTAGTGTAAAGTGTTAGGTTTGACTAGGTTGAGTGGGAACGTGGTTGTGGGTTCTTGATACGCCGTAGACTTATCACAGATATGCTTTTGCCCAACACATCTACATTAATCTCTCACTTCCTATGAATCAATCAAGCACAGAGACACCATTGGTTGAATGAATTGAGTTGATTTGACATTCCCGTTGTAATGGTCTCTATGGATTAACCAACCTTACTTTCTTGCATATTTTACAAAACATAACTCACCAAAACACAATTCACAGGACTTTCCAATTTTCATTTCTTTACATATCACCCTTCAAAGCAATTTGAAATTTCCTTCTCTGAGGAGATGACCTTGGAATACCCATTCCAAGTAACACGACATTGCAAGTCTTTCTATTGATTAGCACAAAATATTGCACACCATGTACACATTTGCACCCTTTTTATACTTGTTTTTGTGGTGACATGGGAGGAATTATAATATTTCTACAATTAATGAGGTTTCGATGTGTTTGCAGGCAAAAATTTGGAAATGGTGTGAGTTAAGCCCCCATCGTAGTGATTTAAGTCAATGGAGATGAAGGGAAGGCTTAATAATGGCTTGGAAGGTGAAAAGACCAAGATTTGAGCAAAACAAGTAAAAACCTACCAGTAGGTTTGCCCATAAAACTACCAGTAGGTTTTGTGTATTGGAATTGGTTCTATCGCAAACATTTCAAAAGGTTTTTGCTACTGGAGTAAAACCTACAAGTAGGTTTGGCCATCGACCTACCGTTAGGTTTTGCTGAAAAAATGCCTAAACTCTGCAACTCAACTCCAACTACTTGGCGGACCCACCTACACTTATCCCACACCTATCCTGAATGTTCCACATACAACCATGCCATTTCTTACACAAGGCCTGACTTGGAAGAAGAAGCATGAAAGAAGAGGAGAGAGAAGAAGAGAGGATGACAAAGTGGCAGGAGAGTGCAGGCATGCCTGCACCTTGCTTGTGCAGGCTTCCAAACCTCCCAAAATCATAAAAACTCTACAACATTACAAACCATATGCTCCATGGATAAAAATTACACTATGGAATACCATTCATGCACCATAGTTCAACACTTTTAGAGAGAAAATATCTCAAGGTAGAAGACATAGTTTTAGAGAGAAAAGCTTAATTTTTTGCAATTTCTTCACCCATTTCACTTGTAACAAGCTATAAGACTCTTTTAATCTGTTTCTTGCATTGTAATCTCCTTTATTTCAAGTGTAATCAAGTTTAATCTATTATTCTTGCACTTTCACATTTTCTGTTGGGTATGCTCCGCATCTTCTTCCTGTTAGTGTGAAATGAATTTCTCTTTGTAGTTTACTTATTCCTAACTTTAATATATGTTCTAAGTTTGATTCTCAACTCATTTTCATTTCCATTTCTTCTACATGTCTCTTTACATCATGAATGCTTTTACTTCAACCATCAGTAGCTAAGCTTTATGTTGGCTAATCAAAGGGGAATTTCCTCTTAGGTATGCTAAATCTACTCTTATGCATTCTACCTCGTAGTGTAAAGTGTTTAGTTTGACTAGGTTGAGCACGAACGTGGTTATGAGGTCTTGATACACCGTAGACTTGTCACGGGGTATGCTTGAGCCTGCATTCCACATTAGTCCCTCACTTTTTACGAATCAATCAAGCACCTAGGCACCATTGGTTGAATGATTAGAATGACCTCTTCGGATTAGCCAATCTTGTTTTAATTGCACTTCTATAACCAATTTTCCCTTACCAATACTCAAACTCAAAAGATTTTACACTTTTCATTTTTACCAAATCACCTTTCTTCCCTAAGGAGATGACATTGGAATACCATTCCAAGTAAAACACGACACTCGAAAGTCTCTCTACGCTTGGGGAGCTCTTTTTTACACACACATACACACATTTTCATCCACACACACGTTCATCCAATTTCTTGCATGACATCCGAGGGAGAGTGACACTCACCTAATGCTTGATGAAAAACCTTGTTGTTTCCTAACCTCTAAAAACCATCCCTTAAAATGTGTAGTGTATGGATGAAGGGGAGTGTCACTCTCCCTTAGGGATGATGTCAAAAGAAAGGACAAGAAAATAAGGGATAAATGAAATGAAAAAAATGTGTGAAATGGAGAATGCGTGTGAACAAAAGTGTTCCCCAAGCGCAAGGAGTCTTTTGCTTGTCGTGTTTTACTTGGAAGAGTATTCCAACGTCGTCTCCTCAGGAAAGGAAAGTTCAAGTGTGTGAAGGTTATTTTGTGAAAAAGAGAAAGTGTAAAATCTTTTGTTTGAGTTTTGTGATTGTGTTTGTGAATGAAACTGTAATAAAAAAAAATGTTAGCTAATCCAAAGAGGTCATTCCAATGGGAATCCCAACTCAACTCGAAACTATTCTTCTTGGTGCATAAATGAACGATTGATTCGTGGGAAGCTAGGGATGAGGTGAGAATCCAAGCATAAACCGTGACAAGTCTACAGAATATCAAAGACTCACAACCTCATCCACCCTCAATCCAGTCAAACCGAACCATCGTACACCGAGAGGAGGAAAGAAAAGGAGTTGAAATGGAAAGCCCAAGAGGAGGTCTCCCTTGGATTAGTCAACTAAAAATCTAGCTACTCATGAAAGCAATAAAGAAATGCATAATGTAAAGATACAAACTGAAGACATGAAGCTTAGAGCATAACTTAAAGCAAAAAAGAACTTAAACTAAGGAGAAAAATATTCAATACCCATTTTAAGCTAGGAAATGATGAAAACTTGAAAGCAACAATGGTGAAATCTAAAATGTAAGACTAAACTTGAAAATGAACTTGAAACAAATAACATTAAGGTGCAAGAAATAACAATTACAAGAAGTTTAAAGTTAACTACAATTGAAATGGAAAGTAAAATGCAAAAATACAAACACTATTCATCATCTTCTTCCTTGGAACTTTCTAAGCTTAGGTAGCCACACCCAAAATGCTGAAGAATGCTGAGTATATGGAGTGTGAGAGCCTTCAATTTTTGTGTATGTTGGTTGCCCCTAGGTGTGTGAAAGGCCTCCCATCAAGAGGGGCTGAATTGAATGCACTGGACAGGCTAGGAAGAACTAGCCTGTAACTCCCTGGCAGCCCACTTCCTATCCCATACTCCTTGGATGCCAAGCCTCAAAAGTCTTCAAATTGTGTCAGGTAGACATGAAAATGTGTAAGAAAATATTGGGGGTAAGTGGGAGAAGTGTAGGTGAGACCCCCAAGCAAGTAGAGATGAGTTGCAGGCGTTCTGGACACTCTAGAAAACAACTACCGGTAGGTTTTTAGCACTCTACCGGTAGTTATTAACTACTGGAGTTCGAACTACCGGTAGGCCATACTAGTAGGTTACCTACTCTAGATCAGTTTTTATAGAATTGTCATAACTTTTGATCCAAATGTCCGATTGAGTTAAAATTTTGACATAATATAGCAGACATCCATATCTACAACTTTCATGTTTTTCACTTTTTTAGATTCAAAGTGGATCATGGTCACAAATGGGAAAAACAACAGTACTATGTCAAAACTTTGGGAAACTAGTGGGCTAAACCATCCAAATTCCATTTCTCTTGGTTTCTTCACCTTCTAAGCCTCACAATCCTCATTTAATGTGTCCATGCCTTCACCACACATCCATACATAGTTGCAAGGTTTTAAAATACATGATTTACACTATAATTACCTACAATATCAAAAATTCAACATTATTCATAATTTCGGCTAACTCTAAGTACTTAGATGCAAAAGTTGAGTTAAAATGCATGTAATGAGGCCATTATATATGCAATATTATGAGCTCATCACCTAACTGTATATGCCATACACATAACCAAAATCATGGTCGGAGATTAGGGTTGACGGAATAAGTCAAGCATCTATGCTTGTGGAGCACTTTTGCAAACACACTTTTTTGTTCACACACACGATTTTTTTCATTTCTTGCATTTGAACCCGAGGGAGAGTGACACTCACAAGCTTGTATAAGCCAATTTGGGTTCATGTTTGGAGATTAGGGAAAATGAAACAAGCAGAAGCTAGCCCTTCTCTATACGTTCATGTTGGGCAAGAGGATGAACGTTGCCTTCATGATTTTGGATGTGATGAAGGAATACGTCCAGGCTAATAAGCCAAAGGTGAATCTTCTTTACACCCACCTTGTCATGAAAATCTGTTGCCATAATAAGGTAAAGGGCATCCCCACAAATATGACTCTTTCCCCAAAGTTTGGCCCTTTAGGCAAGTTAAGCAGCATGAAGAGGGCGTCCATTACAAGAGGGTTTGCTTAGAGGGAAGAGAGAGTTAGGCCACCGAGGGCCGAGCTACCTACAATTGGACCTTTCACCTCCGGGCCATCTCAGCACCTTGATGTGTCGAGGGAAGGTTAGACGACTTTGGTGGGACGATGTAGCTACTGAAGCTAATGGTCACAAGGATCTTTGAGAGGAATTTTCTAGGAGAGCCTCTCCTCGAAGTGACACCACCTTTTACCTCCGGGCCATCCCTTTTTTCCCTCACGGGTTTGATTGTTGTAGGGGTGGAGGAGTCCAATGATGAGGAGTTTGATGATGAGGAGGGCGATGATGATGAGGGTGATGATGATGTGTCTGGTGATGAGGAAAAGGAGTAGAAATAGCCTACTCTCATTTTCGTAGCTTTTGGTTGGTTGTACAAAGTGGAAGATAGTGGTTTAGTGGTAGTCGGCCTAATAGAAGAGTCCCTAGGATCAGAGGCCGTTTTGTTTTAATATCTTTGTACTGAACAACTTGATGGTTTTCATTGTATTCCTAATCTCTACACATCATCCCTCAATATGTGTGTGACTTATCAGGATAGGGGAGTGCCACTCTCCCTCGGAATGATGCAAAGATTGGAGCGACAGAATAGTGGGGAATGAAATGTATGTGTGTGTGTGAAAAAAAGTGCTCCCCAAGTGTAAAGAGACTTTCAAATGTCGTGTTTTACTTGAAAAAATATTTCAAGGTTGTCTCCTTAGGTAAGAAGGTTAAATTGTGTGAAGGTGATTTTGGTGAAAAGGGAAAAGTGTAAAAATCTTTTGATGTTTGAAGTTTGGTTTGTGATTATTTTTGTGATGAAAATGAAATGGAACAAGTGTTGGTTAATTCGAATGGGTCTTTCCAATAGGGATGCCAACTCAAACCAAGACCTTTCCCCAATGGTGCGTAGATATTTGATTGATTCGTGGGAAATGAGGGACTAGGATGGAGATGAGGATCCAAGCATACCGCGTGACAATGCCTATGGTGTATCAAAGACTCACAACATTGTCCACACTCAACCCAGTAAAATCGAACCAACATACACTACAAGGAGGAATGAAAATGAGTTGAAATGGCATACCCAATAGGAGTTCTCCCTTGGATTAGCCAACTTAAGGTTTAGCTACTCATATTTAAAGTGAGACCAATAATGTAATGAGGAGACATTGTAATGAAATGAAGATTGGAATTTAATGTAATTCCAGAAATTTTAAACTATGAAGAAAAATATGCAATACCCATTTTAAAGCTAGGAAATGAAGAACTTAAATGCATTAATGCTGAAATCCCAAATGTAAGCCTAAACTTGAGATGTTCTTGTAATAAATGACATTAAAGACATGAAATGAAGCTTACAAGATCCTTACAATAAACTACAAGACAATGTATGGAAGATAATGCAAAAATATCAACTTCTCTCTCTAACTTTATTCATCTTCTTTCCTAGAGCTTATCTCTCTACCCTCAAATATCTCTATAATTCTGAATAATCTCCCTCCAAAAATGTCCATGGAGCCTCCTTAGCCTGTGTGATGTGATCCAAATCCATAGGGGCTGAAAAGGATTGGTTGGGCAAGCTAGTGCAAGCCTAGCCTACTCTCCCAGCTTCCTCCTTTCTCTCTCTTTTCATTTATATCCAAGCATCCAAAAGTCCAAGCTAGGGTAAAAAGGGGGTGTCTTGTGTGTAAGTAGTGTCAAGGACGAGTGGGAGACCCAATGGTGGGACCCCCAAAGTTGCAGACCTTGAGATGCTAAAGCTGTCATATTTCAGTAAAACCTACCAGTAGATCACGAAAAACCTACCAGTAGTTTTTACTATAGTAGGCAAAAAATACTGGTAGCTTTGCGGTAGGTGCAGGTATAGTAGCCAAAACCTACCGGTAGGTTTTCTTTTGTTTTGCTGATTTCTTGGGTCCTTCACCTTCTGAGCTCTCATCAAGCTGCATTCTCAATTCCATTCATCTTGAGCATCATGAGAGGGCTTACCTAGCATCATTTAACCCTTTCTATCTGCAAACATATCGAAACTCCATTAATAGCACAAACATTGCAATTATGCTCATTTTAATCGCAAAAGCAAGTATAAAAGGGATGTAAAAGTACATATAGTATGCAATATTTTGTGCTAATCACACCCCCCAACTTGAGCTTTGCTAGTCCCTAGCAAAGTTTATTTTCAGCAAAGCTTATATTCAAACCAAGAGTATAAAAATACAACAATCCATTTACATAAGCAATTCATCCAACAATCAAAATGAAAAAATCACAATACAATTTAACAAAATGAACTAGGGCAAGATGAAACAAAAACTGTGGTATTTCATTAATTCTTTTCAAAATTTGAGTACATGGAGTTAGCATTCAAACACAAAACAAAACGACCTCTAATTCCTAAGGACTCTTCTGCTTGGCTGATAACTCTACTATTGATCATATACAACCCAAAACAACAAGAAAGGACAAACACAATTGTATCCTACTAATCACCTCTAACCCACCCTTATCACCATCATCAGCACTCTCCTCAGAGTCTTCCTCTCTAGAATCCTCCTCCTCATCATCATTGTCATCCTCCTTCGAGTCCTTCACCTCAACTACGGTGGAAGCTAAGGGGGCGGAGGGTCCAGTAGCCTGAGGTGGTGGTCTAGCAGGAGTTGGCTCGCCAGGGAATGCTTGCTGGAATAGTCTGGCTATCATTGCCGAGATGCCGTAAACTATCTCTTCCAATTCATCAAGGCACTGAGACATTGAGCGCTCTGGTGCATAAGAGGAAGGCCTAGGAATAGATGGCGCCTTAGAGGATGGTCCTGCACTAGACAACCTCGGACCCTAAGTCCTAGCACGCTCACTTCGAGTCATAGCACACCTCTTACTGCTGTTGGCTTTGCCTATTACTCTAGTCTCAGGAGGGGGTGATCTTATCAAAGGTATAGCCATTTAATTTCAAATGATCGCACATGCGGGTCACCAAGTTTCCAAAAAGGAGGTTCACCTTCGGCTTTCTAGCCTAGGCGAAGTCCCTCAGCACCTCCCAGATAAAGAGTGTGATGTTTAAGGCCTTCTCTATCATCACTGCATCCAATAGGGTAAGCTTCTCCGCATTAGGAGTATTTACGACACTCGTTGGAAAAAGGTTATAATGCAAAATCTTGTTCATTATTCCATATGCATTTTTGAGGCCCCTGACTTGGGCCGTTCCCTTAAACTGATTCGGGTCCTCGTACATTGAAGCCACATATTTTGGAATGGTCTTGACTCTCTTGATGTTATGGGGGTACACAAGTGTAAAGGGAGGTGGCCTCTCATACTCCATGAGAATGGCAATCACAGTAGGGGTCACATCAAAAGTCTTTCCCCTTACGTTTGTCCTCAAAATCTGTGTGTCATCGTCCACCACCTTGAGTCTTTGGTAAAACTCTTGGCATAAATAAAAATTGAATCACACACAGGCTTGAACCAAAATTCTATCCCGCAGATCTCGATGATCCTCACAACCTCATTGGTCACGCCCAAGGATCTCTTATCCACGAATCTCTCACAAGTCACATTTTTTTCTTCGAAGCTTTGACACTTAGCATCGTTCCTTGATTTTTTCACCACTCCCCACGGTCACCACTTGACCCTTCACCACCGCTCTTACGACCACTCACATCCGAGGGTTGTGGAGGACTTGGCCCATTGCAACAGTGCCCCAAATAGCAATAGAGAGAAAAGGGACATAAAAAACCCCTCAATTGGGTCGACAACATCTCGGAGAATCCTCCCATGACGAGCCATTGAAATGATTTTGTAGGTTTTGAAAATGGTAATGGAAATTAGGGGCTCTAAGGATTTTTGGCAAAAACTAGGGTTTAAGGGTTGAAATCCACTAAATCACAATCCTAGGAGTGGGATTTGAGAGATAAATGCAATAGAATGAGGAATTCTTAAGCTTAGGAGTGTTTTGAGTGAGAAGAAAATGCCTTAGGGTCTGTAATTTAGGGAAACAATGAAGAGTTTCTCCAAAAAAATTCGATTAAAAACCCTAATTTTGACATTCTGGGCAAAACCTACCGGTAGGTTTTACACCAGTAGGCAAAAAATACCGGTAGTTTTGCGGTAGGTGCAGAATTAGTGGCCAAAACCTATCGATATGGTCAAAACCTATCGTTAATTGCAAAATACCTATCTACTATCCAAATCACTCCCTTTCCACTTCATTTCCATTCCTACACATTCTAACACCCTATAAGTGACCTCTTCTCCACCCACAATATGTGCTACACTTATGCACCACAATTTGAACCATCATGCCCAATTCATTACCTAAATTGCAATGTGAATTAAAATTTTGATGCATTCAACACACAAGAGTTAGATTTCTACATTTAACTACCAAATTGAACACCCAAAATGCAAGACACATATGAAAAAACAAAGACATTTCAAATTCATTAGAATATAAAAAACTTGAGCAATATTCCCCTATCCTTCAAGCACAGGGCTACGAAACACGTCGTTTAAATGCCCAAATAAATCACACATGAGCATTGTTATAGTCTCAAATACTGGTCTAGAGATGCACCTACACATTCATTTTCAAACTCATGTGTGTGTGAATTGGACAAGTAATTTGAGCATTTACACAACATGATTCATATTCGATTGGCTAGCCAAATTCAGCTTCAATGCAAAACTCACCAAAGGTCTCTCTTAACAACAAATCACACTTTTGTTGTACTGGCATGCAGTCCATGTGTACATGTGAGATAGAATCTTTTGCACAAAACAAATTAAGCTCACATGTAATCCAAAAAAGAAGTTCATGCTGAGAATGAAACAACCTTGACATAATCTCATGAATGGAATGCTATGACATTAGGTAGCAAAACTAAATCTTCTTTTTATTTAAAAGTATGCAACTCCCATGTTTTCCTAGATCATTTAGGACTTCAAGGGCTATAATGGGGCCAATAGGGTGATATTAGGCAAAGGGAACAAAGGATATAGGATGACAAAGAGGGTTGTTCCGAGTGAAAGACTTTTATTTCAAAAACATCTCCATTTTCATGGGATTTTTAGTCCAAACTCATCACCACACTCTTTATTTCTTTTTCTTAACATTTTCCTTTTCTTTTGATTATTCTTTCGTCTTCTCACCCTTTTTCTCTTTTTTCTTGGATTTTCATTCTTTTCCCATTCAACTATTGGAGGTTCAACATCATTCACCCTTTTTGTTTGAGTTTCCACACCACACTTCCTCTCTTTTATGATCACTCATATTCAACTCTAGGAACAGTCAATGTGAGGTAGATTTTATCATTTTGCAGTGGCTTGGTTAAATGTGTGGTATGGAACGAATTTCAATTCAGACTCAATCACGACACTAGGAATAATATTTTCTCAAGAAAGAGGCCAATGCTCAAAATATTCAAAAATGGCCTAAGATCACCTCAAGATAAGTGTGGAGAAGCATTATGCATTTCAAGACAAGTCAATCAACTACACAGCTGCACCTAGCCAAAACAAACATGATGAGATTATTGAATAAATTTGAAATTTGAAGAATTATTCTTTGAGTAAATGTAAGTTCCATCTAAAAAGGATTGACACTAAAGCTCTCATGGGTGCTTACTCATCTCCACTATTTATGTCAAGCCTAAATATGAATTCAATCCATAAATTGCCAAAATTACACATTCAAGGAGCACACACGGTTGAGTATAAAAATAAATACATATGTGATACTCATGCCTAGGATTAACTTATATAATACGCTCATGTGCTCAAGGTTTAAAACAAAGATCAACATATCCAACCCAAGCACTCTTAATAAGGGAATACCAATCAACATTCAGATATTTTTCACAAAATTTTTTAAAATTTTCACATAATATGAAAACAAAAATCTGTATGAAATATGAAAGGTGAATTTTCACCACAAAAATTTCCACAAACATTGGTGTATCATGCAAATGGTGCACCTCACCCCCCAACTTGATTCATGAATTGTCCTCAATGTAACAAAAAAGATATGACATGCAATGAAGGACTGTGAAAAGGTGAGTAGGGTTAGAGAAAACCTCGCATTTGATCTTTTGACAAAATACCAACATCTGTAATTAGGAAAAACAAAATTATATGACAAAAGAAAGTAAGTAACATGAAATGAAATAAGTAAATAAAAACAACTGTATACTAAAAAAAACAAAAAATCAGTCACTCCTTCACCAATTCTGGATATACTAGATTCGTCAAATCCTCCTCCACTCCTTGTCCTTCAAAACCCTTAAAGAATGGCTTGAGTCTTTGGCCATTGACCTTAAATATCCTGTCATCCTTAGGGTTTGTGACATCCACAGCTCCATTAGGGTAGGCCACCTTAACAAGGTAGGGGCCATCCCAACAGGATTGGAGTTTTCCTTGAAATACTGAGAAGCGAGAGTTGTATAAGAACACTTTTTTTCCAAGCTCAAATGACTTCCTCATAATGGATTTGTCATGAAAGATCTTAGCCCACTATTTTGAAATTTTTGAGCTCTCATACACATCTTTTCTAATCTATTCCAATTCATTCAATTCTAGCTTCCTATGTTCTCCGGTCATTCTCAAATTGAAGTTCAAAGTATTTATAGACCAATAGGCCTTATGTTTCATTTTGACTGGCAAATGACAAGCCTTTGCATAGATGAGCCGGTAAGGAGACATGTCTAAGACGGTCTTGTAGGTAGTGCGGTAAGCCCAAAGGGAATCGGTTAACCTCAATGACCAATCCTTCATATTAGGATTAACTATTTTCTCTAGGATATTCTTAATCTCCTTATTGGCCAGCTCAACTTGACTATTGGTTTGCGGGTGATATGAGGTGGACACCTTATGTGTGACACCATATTTATGCATCAATGATTCAAATGTCCTATTATAGAAATGTGACCCACCATTGCTTATCATTGCAAGAGGTATCTCGAACCTCGAAAAGATGTTCTCTTTTAAGAACTGGACCATGACCCGGTGGTCATTGGTCTTGGTTTGGATAGCCTCCACCCATTTGGACACGTAGTCTACTACAAGTAGAATGTATAGATAGCCAAATGACATAGGGAAGGGGCCCATGAAGTCAATGCCCTAACAATCAAATATCTCTATAACAAGTATAGGGGAGAGGGGCATTATGTTCCTTAGGGTCACACTACCCAAACGTTGGCATCTATCGCATTCTTTACAAAAGGAAATACAATCCTTTATTAGAGAGGGCCAATAAAAACATGCCTGCAGAATTTTTGCTGAAGACTTCCTTGGAGAGAAGTGACCACTGCATGCTTTTGAGTGGAAAAATGCAAGGACATCCTGCTGCTCATTTTTTGCTACGCATCGCCGCATGATTTGGTCAGGGCAATACTTGAACAAGTGTGAATTTTTGAAGTAAAAGTAGCTCACGTCCGCTATAAATCTTCTTTGATCCTCCGCGCTCTATTACGATGGTATTTATCCTATTGCAAGATAGTTATATACGTCAGCATACCATGGACAAATAGAATAAATTGAAAGTAAATGTTCATCTAGGAAGAAATCTAGGATAAAAATATGCTCATCGGCTTGTTGCACCACCAGTCGGGACAAATGGTCTGCCACCACGTTCTCAACTCTTTTTTGTCTTTGATTGCCAAATTTATTTCTTATAGGAGGAGTATCCACCTAATGAGTCTCGATTTTGCATCCTGATTAGACAACAAATACTTTAAAGCAGAGTGATCGGTATAGACTATTATAGGTGAACAGTTAATGTAGGACTAAAATTTATCTAATACAAATACTACAGCTAGTAACTCTTTTTCAGTAGTGGTGTAATTCATTTGTGCTTCATTAAAAGTCTTACTAGCATAGTATGTTACATATGGTCTCTTGTTTTCCCTTTGAACGAGCACTACGCCGACTGCGTAATTACTCGCGTCGCATATAAGCTCAAAAGATGAATCTCACTTGGGTGGTTGCATAATCGGAGGTGTAGTAAGCTTGCTTTTGAGTGTCATAAAAGATGCCTCACAATTATCCAACCACTCGAATGGGACATCCTTAGACTGTAAATTGGTCAAAGGTCAGGCTAATGTACTAAAGTCTTTAATAAAATGATGATAAAAGTCGACATGACCAAGAAACAACTTGATATCCTTGATGACCTTTAGCATAGGGAGGTCAAGCTCACTCCTCCCGAGATAGGGGCTATTGGCAAGGCCAGTAGTAAGAAGAGAAAAATAATGAATCAAGGGGAGCGAGCTTAGTTGGAATTTGATTATGATGACATAATACCAACTGCACCTACTAGGCCATTCACAACTGTACCAGCACGTTCAACGGACCAGCGTCTTGATGCACTCGAGGGATCAATGCAAGGGATGATGACCATGGTGCGAGAGATATTCATGCATACCTTCCCTAGGAGGCCCATCCCCGAAGGACCCACACGACCAGCTGCTGCCCCTTCTGCATCTGCCCCCTCTACCTCTAGAGTGGTTGAGGAAAAGGAGGATGATGACGATGAAGATATTGATGAGGAGTTTGAGGGAGATAAGGATGTTGCAGATGATGGGGATGATGGAGAGGGTGATGAAGAGTAGGGTGTGCTAGTTGTTGCATTTTTGTTTCACCTTTTTAGGTTGGATTGTATGTAGTTGGGATGGGATCGTAGGCTATTTTGTTTCTTTTTGTTGTCCTACTCCATGCACTCTAAACTTTGGGGCACATTAATAGAAAACCATAGTTTGTTCAATCTTGTTCATGTTTACGTTGTTAATTGCATTATGATTGATTGGATGAATGGTAATTTAAATGGATTAAGTTTGTGTTATATTGATTGTCTTGTGTTGGAAATAACTTTTTGCTAAGGGACTAGTAAAACCTAAATTGGGGGGTCTGATTGGCACAAAACTTTGTATATTTCTACGTGCTAGTCATCTTATTTTAATTACTTTTGTGAGTTAAATGATGGGAGTTCCATGAATTGAGCTCTTAACAAAGATATTTGATGTTTGCATATAAAAAGTGCTAAATGAGGCTTCTTAAGGCTTTCCCAAATGTATTGAGATGATTAGAGATGAAAGAATGTCTAGAGGAAAGCTCAGGAGTTGGAAAATCATAAAGAAACAGTAGAAATAGTACCGGTATGCTGTACTGGTATGCAGTACCGGTACGCTTAAGCCATTCGTGTTTGAAGTACCGGTAAGTAGTACCAGTACTGTTTGCTAAGTCTACCCCAAATCTCTACATCTCAAGCTCTGCTGCCTTGAGGGTCCCACCAACAGATCTCCCATGCTCCCTTGATATGCCTACAATACTATTCATCCCTTTCACACTCCTCTTTGGATTTTGGAGCCATGATGATTAATGAAGAGAAAGAAGAGAAGTTGGGTTTGCAGACAAGGTCTGCACTCCCCCTGTCCATGCCATTTCTCCTGCACCATATGGATGGAGGTCACTTCTGGAGGCTAGGCCACCTCTCCAAGCATGTTTTGGCAAAGAGAGCTCTCCGTGGATTTAGAAATTCCACTCATTTTTTGGACAGAGATATAGAGAGAGAAGGTCTGGGTAGAAGATGATGAATAGTATTCTAGTGAGAGAAAATTGAGTTTTTTTGTATTTTTTTCAATACATTATCTTGTAATCCCATGTATGAATCTTAAAAGCTTCATTGAATGTCTTTAATGCTATTGCCTGCAAGTTCATTCCAAAATTAATCTCGTTTTAAAGCTTTCCTCATTAATGCATTGAACTTCTTCATTTTCTTAGTTGAAATGGGCATTCCATACTTTCACTTATAGCTTATGTTCTCTTGCATGCAGTCATTCAAGAACTGTAAACCCCCACATGTTTATATTAATATAGTAATATAACTATTTAGTAATTATAATATATGTAATGATGTAAGAATAAACGATATAAATTGTAATAGTAAGAATAAATACTAGGAAAAAAAATTGATTTGTAACGTTCAAGTTTCGAAGGTGTGTAAGCTTAAGAAGAGGGATTTTGTAAGTTTCAAAATGAGTTTAGGTCAAAATAATGCTTCCATTGAATCCGTAAGGTCAAAAAACATTGGGAGAAGTAATACGGGATGTTGTAGAAGTTGGGAGGTATTCCGGAGTGAAAACACACTTTAGAAAAAATTTGGGTGGAAAAGATTTTGGACACTTCATAGTATGTTAGCCATAAATTTATATTCTTAACTCCAATTGATCTGAAATTTAGACAGTAGATAGTAGACATCCAACGCTACAAAAGTGTATTTCCCAAAAAATTTTCAATTTGACCTCTAAATGGGTAAAAACTGCACTGGAAATGCAGCAAAAATCTGTCAGTTAGAATCGTACTGGTACACAGTACCAGTATGCCCGAATCTAGTAGCTAAACCGCACCAGTATGCCCAAAAGAAACCCAAAAATTTGTGCTGTAAAAGTTGAGATTTGGCCATTTAAAATACCATTTTTACTACATATTACTCCATTCTTTCATTCCACTCTCACCCTAAACATTTTAGAACCTTAAGAGAAGATAAAGGAAAGAAGAAAGAGGAGAAATGGAGGTCTTTATGGCTTGGGCTTTTGATTTGAACTTTGGAATCTTTGATTCAAGGTAGGGTTTTCTTCCATTATCTTATATTGAGGCTAGGGTTTATATAAATATACATGTTTTGACTCCTAATCATATGTATTTGCTATGGGTTCTTTGTTTTTTGGTCCTCTTATAAATATTATCATGTTTTATACAAAGTTAGGGTTGAATACACATGAAATCTCTTGCTCTTGCTTTAATACCCTAGTTTTTGGAAAAAAAAAAATAGATTTCACCCTCTATCTTCACTTAATCTTGTTTTTGAAAACTCTAGTGCTTTGGATTGAAGATTAAAATGATATTGTTGATGATCTCTTGTACCTTTTCGTAAATTTGTTCTGTCGGGAATGTCACTTGTGAGAATTGGGGATTTTCAGGATTTGCTTATAAATTGGGGATTTGTGGAATGGTTGGTTATTTGAGAAAATTGTTGATATTGTATTTCTGGTAAGGTTGTTTGGATGAACATGAGTGAGAGATTCCTTGTAAGGATGCTCATTCCTTCTTAGGAGATTACTTGTAAGGATACTTGAAAAACAAAACCTTGAAAGTGAGAGGTTCCTTGTAAGGATGCTCATGCCAAAGAAACAATACCTTGAGGGTGAGAGGTTCCTTGTGAGGATGCTCATGCCAAAGAAATAAGACCTTGAGGGTGAGAGGTTCCTTGTAAGGATGTTCATGCCAAAGAGGACAATATAAAATCATTTGTGGGGTATCGATTTATTTTTTGAAATTGTATGGCTCATTGTTGGTAATTAGTTTCACCTTTTAGTTTAACTTTATTGTTGTTTGTAAACTAGAGATCTATTAAAATGTCATGATTTTACTTCAAAAGGTTCTATATGCTATTTGTGAAATGAGACCGACTTGTTTTACATGCTTTCAAAACCTTGTTCGAGTTTGGGAGGATGTTCTTACAGAGCTTCATGCTCCCCCTATAAACAATGTCTTTTTCAGATTATAATAGCTTAGAGGAAGAGCTCGGCGTTGGGGAGCCGGCATAGTGGGAAGCTCCATTAGAAGGAGACGTAGACCCCGAAATGGATGCTTAGAGCATTATCTTATTTTGTCCTAGATTGTGACTTTGTAAAGCCCAATACTTTGTATTCAACTGTAAGTTTTATTTTGATTCTTTTGATATTGCAGCTATGATTTGGCTTATTCTTTTGGGTTAATGATGTAGATGTAATATATATGATGAATGAAATCCTTTTGGATATGAAGTTAGGTAGTGCTCCCATGATTTGAATGATTTATAAATTGTAATGCCGTTCAAGGTGGTTTTTGGGGTGTTACAAGTTTGGTATCATAGCCTAGACTTTAGGTCTTATATGGGAACTAGAAGTTATGGATTACTATGAGAGATATAAGATTAGGTTACATGAAATAGATGATTTAATTTTTATATACAAGTCTTAGGCTAAGACCTATACATCCTAACCATGTCTTGGATATCAAGGAACTAAATTATGAATTGGTGTGCAAGATAAACTATGAACAAGGGCAAGGACGTGGACGGGGGTGTGGTCATGGAAGCCAAGCAAACCCACCACCACCATCACCTCCCGATGCCATGAACGACATCTATCAATACTTGAGGGAGCTAACCACTCTGCTACACACCAGAATGGGAACAACCACAATAGGGGAGCTCATCCTCTAGCTTAAATGCCAGGCAACGGGGATGGGAACCAAAGGATGATAGTTCTTTGGGAATTCTTGAGGCAAAATCCACCTACTCTCCAAGGGAGCTCTAACCCTTTAGATGCTGATAGATGGATCCGCTGAGTGAAGAAAAATTGTGACGGCATGGGAGTTACCGAGGACTTGCGGGTTGGCTTAGCTACCTACTTGTTTGAGGGGCAGACCGACCATTGGTGGGACTTAGTGAAACGAAGGAGGACTACATATGTACTCACTTGGGAGGAGTTTGACAAAATCTTCCAAGACAAGTACTTTTAGAAATCTGTCCGAGATAAGATGAGCGCCAATTTTCTAGCTCTTCGCCAGGGTAGCTTGACTGTGATTGAGTATGAGAGGAAATTTGACGAGCTATCTAGATATACCACTGAGTTTATATCTACCAAGGCCAAGAGGGCCAAACACTTTGAACAGGGCTTGAGGCTGACTATCAGGGAGAAGCTAGTAGCTCTCAAGATCTGGGAGTATGGGGATCTTGTTGACAGAGCTACACTAGTGAAGAAGGACGCGAAGGACACCCAGCGACGATAGAGCTTTACAAGGGGAGGTCCGATCTAAGCTGGGGCTGGTAGTAGTGGAGTTTAGAGAGTGGCACCTTATCGTCGCCCAAACTAGGAAGTGGGACCTAGACCTCAGATAACCCGAGGGGCCAGAGGTTTACCAGAGGGAGCAGGCACTAACCCACGATCCCGCTTTGCATGTGGAGGTATGGGACATATTCGGGTGCATTGTCCAATTTTTTCACCTCAGAGGACTATCAAAATAGCAGGACAAGTACAAGCAGACAAGCCAGCACCACCGAGGCCACTACAACAGCAAAGACTGTTAGGAGCTCTAACCCCGGGCAGTGCCACTCAAGGGAGAGTATTTGCTTTGACCTAACCAGAGGAAGATGCCTCCAAAACAGTTGTGGAAGGTATCATTCTTCTTTATAATTCTGGGGCCCGAATTTTATTTGATCCCGGTGCGACTCATTCGTTCATACGCACCGCATATGCTCTTAATTTGGGATTGGGCTTTGAAAAGCTAGAACATGTATTGAATATTGACTTGCCTACGGGAGAATAGTTGGGTACTTGGAGGGTGTGTAGAGGTTGCGTACTTTGAATTGGGGAGCACGAATTGATTGTGGATTTGGTTGCTTTAAACATAAAGGGGTATGACGTCATCTTTGGGATGAATTTGTTATCCACATTCTGAGTGCTAATGGATTGTTTCCGTAAGCGGATTTCCTTTCATTTGTGAGGAGGAGTAGTTTTTAGTTTTGTGAATGACCGAGATTCTTCTCATCCATTTCCTACTATGGGTAGTAGATTTTTTAAAGCTAAGGCAGGGAGCCATTTGAGTTTTATGGCTAGCTTGATGGGAGATGATTGGATAAATTCCCTACGAACGTGGTGTTGATAGTATCAAATTTTTCGGATGTCTTCCCTGACGAATTACCAAGGTTACCCCCACAAAGTGAGATTGAGTTTAAGATCGATCTCTATCCGAGAACCGAACCCATATCCATTGCTCCCTATTGAATGGCACCTTTGAAATTAAAGGAGCTAAGGAAACAGTTAGACCACCTCTTGATCATTGGGTTTATCCGTTTGAGCACTTCCCCTTAGGGAGTCGCGGTCCTCTTTGTGAAGAAGCATGATGAAACGCTTCAGTTATGCACGGACTACCGAAGGTTGAATCGGGTGACAGTGAAGAATAAGTATCCGTTGTCGCAAATATATGACTTATTTGATCAGCTGAGGGGTTCTAAGTGTTACACCAATATTGACCTTCACACAAGGTACCATCAATTGCGGATTAGGGAGGAGGATATTCCTAAGACTATTTTCTATTCCCGGTATGGTCATTTCGAGTACACGGTAATGTCATTTCGGATTGACTAATGCACCCACAGCCTTCATGGATTTGATGCACATGGTATTTCGACCGTATCTAGATCACTTTGTCATTGTGTTCATTGATGACATACTGAGGAACATGAATGAGGAACATGAACGCCATCTCACGATTGTGCTCCAGACTTTAAGGAAGCATAAGTTATATGCTAAGATGATTAAATGTGAGTTCTGGATGAAGGAGGTAAAATTTCTTAGCCACGTGGTGTCGGAACAGGGTGTAGCTGTTGACCCAACAAAGATTGGTGCAGTGATGAAGTGGGAACCACCAAAGAATGTGACCAAAGTACGTAGTTTTCTGGGCTTAGCAGGTTACTATCAGAGATTTGTAGAAGGGTTCTCAAAGCTAGCAATGTCGATAACGCGCCTTACGAAGAAGGAAGAAAAGTTCTTGTGGACTTAAGAATGTGAACTAGCCTTTCACACCTTGAAGGAGAGGTTGACGACGACATCTGTCCTCATTATTCTGAGTAGTGGGGAGGGATACGATGTGTACACCGATGTTTCGTTACGAGACTTGAGATGTGTGCCAATGCAGGGAGGCAAGGTAGTTGATTATGGTTTGAGACAATTAAAGGTTTACGAGCAGAATTATCTCACTTATTACATGGAGCTTGTGATTAGCACAAAACATTATATATTTTTTGGTGCTAATCATCTCATCTTGGTTGCTTTTGAAGATTAAATCACAGGAGTTATGCCATTGGAAGTCTTAACTTTGATATTTCGTGTTTACGGATTAGATGTGTTAGAAGAGGCTTCTTATGGTTTTTCCTAAGTTGCTTGTGATGATTGGAGGTGAATTGATGGCTTGTGGTGAGCTTTAGAGTGAAGAAATCAGGAAAGCTGAAACAGGAAAACAATACAGCAGAAACCCTACCGGTAGACCCTACCGGTAGAGTACTCTACCGGTAGATCCTACCAGTAGGGTTAGGCTAATGGAGTAAACCCTACCAGTGGACCCTACCGGTAGAGTACCCTACCGGTAGCGTCTGTCGTTTTGCCCCTCCTTCTGCTGTTCTGACTTCCTACTTTGAAGGTCCCACCACCACTTCTCCCCCACTCTTATGACACGCCCACAACACTATACACCTGCCCTTGGAATTTTGAGCTATGGCATTCAATGAAGTGAGAGAAGATGGGAGTTGCTGGGTGATGATGGGATTTGCTGGGTGTGTAGACAGCTCTGCAACCACCTGTGAAGACTATGCTACTGCAGCCTAGGATGGAGATCACATCTCCAGGCTACCCTTTGCTGCCCTCTCTGAAACGATTTTGAAAGGGAGATGTTCTCCAGGGGTGGGCATTATGAAATGTATGAATATGGATATATATAGAGAGAGTCCAAGTGTAGAAGATGAGGAATAGTAGAATCTAGAGAGAGAAAGTTATGATTTTCACTTATTTTTCATTGCGTTGGCTTGTATTCTCCTGCAAGGATCTTGATAACTTCATTTAATGTAATTAATGCTAGTTCATTTATGTTGGTTCTTAGTTTAATGCTCTCTTCAATGCTTCACAATTAATGTTCTAAAGTTCTTTATTTCTCATAAGATTCAAGAATGAGTTTTCATCTCTTTCAAACTTAGCTTGTGAGTTATTGCATTTAGTTACTCTAGACCTTCATTTCATTACAATGCATTTTCATTGCATAGTCATTATCATTTCAAGTATGAATAGCTAAATCTTTTAGTTGGTAAGACCAAAGGGGATTTCTCTTTGGGCACACCATTTCAATTCTTTCTCTACCCTCCCTTTAGAGTCAAATGGGGTGTTTTGACCAGATTGAAGGTGGATGATTTGATGAGACTTTGATAAACCGTAGGCCTAGTCACGGTTTATGCTTAGATACTCACCGATATCATCTCGGCTTTCTGTGAATCAAACATTCATTCATGCTCAATCGGAGGAGTGGGTTGAGTTGAGGTGGCATACCCATTGGAGTAACCTCTTGGACTTGCCAACACTTGTTTCCAATTACATCTTCATTAGCACACATTTCACCAACCAACTCTCAAGACAAAGGATTTTACATTTCTATTTTCACTAAATCACTTTTACTTGGTTTAAAACTTCCTTCCTTGTGGATACGACCTTGGAATACTCTTCCAAGTAACAACCGACACACGACAATCTCCTTGCGATTGGGGAGCACTTTGGTGCACACACATCCCATTTTACATCATTCCATTTTCTTTGCCTCATTGCCCTTTCTTTTGACACTATCCCTAGGAGAAGAAATCTTTCTCCCCCGGCCATACATTGCATCATTTGAGGGAAAGTATTTAGGGGTTAGTGGAGGTTAGGTTTATCTATCAATCATTTTTGGCGCTGTTGCCGGGGAAGACAAGTGTAAAGTCAAGTAAGTGATTTCGAGACGATGGAGGTAAGTCCCGTGATCTTCTTCACAGGCTTAGGTACGTTTCGTGTATATATTTCTTTTTGTTCTTGTTCGTCTATAGTTTCAATTTTAATATTTTTGTGCATGTGGGAAAGGGATAACCATAACCGATTAGTGAGACAGCCCTCAGATCCCAACATGAATGTTGACCAAAATCCACCCGTGGATGCAGGGGACAATTTTGATAATTTGAACCACAATCCCAATATGCAAGGAGATGAGGGGATGCAACCACCTCGGATGCAAAACCCACGAGTGCACAATCCCCCTCCCATTAATGAGAGGAACAATTATCAAATGGATCCCCCTGCGAAGTCTATGAGGGAATTCCTTCAACCGACTCGTAGTGTCACACCATCATGCATTGTCCTCCCAGTCCAAGCTCACCTTTTCATGGTCAAACCAGGGATGTTAAACCTACTTCCCGAATTTCATGGACTCCAAGAAGAAAACCCTTATCCTCATATAAGGAATTTTGAAGAAATTGTTGCAACCTTTTCCCCCAATCAAAACATGGATGAGATTGTGAGAATGAAATTGTTCCCTTTTTCCCTACATAGTAAGGCAAAGATTTGGCTTCAAGCTTTGAGATCCAGCACCATATTTTCTTGGGACCAAATGATTTCTGTTTTCTTGAACAAGTTTTTTTCGCTGCACCAAACCACCGGCCTGAAAAAGAAAATCCAAAATTTTTCCGAGAACCCAAATGAACAGTTTTATTAGTGTTGGGAAAGGTACAGGGATTTACTCCAATCCCTCCCACACCATTGCTTTGAACCATGGCAATTGGTGAGTTTCTTCTATGAAGGAATTACACCGGGCCATCGACAGTTTATTGACATGATGTGTAACGGGGAATTTTTGGACAAAGATCCTGATGAGGCTCTAGATTATTTTGATACGTTAGCTCAAAATGCACAATCATGGCATACCACTGACCCGGCTGACGTACCAAGGTCTTTGCCTTAAGGGAATGGCCAACAAAAAGGGGGAGGGATGTATGATTTAAGAGAACGGGAAGACTTACTTTCACAAATCACTAAATTGTCTAGGAAAGTAGAAAATCTTGAGGTGACTAGAAGACGGGAGGTGTCCTATGTGTCACGAGCCGATGACTTTTGTTCTATTTGCGAGAATGTTGAGCATTCCACATCGGAGTGCCCTAACATTCCCGAACTTAAAGAGGCTTATCAAGAACAAGTCCATGCCTTGAACCAACCGAGGCAATCATTTCCTCCACATTCCAACACTTACAGTGCGGGGTGGCGTGATCACTCCAATTTTAGTTGGAGGAATGAGAACCCCATTCCCTTTGGTTCAAACACATACACACTTCCCGCACCTCCTAAACAAGGGCAATACCACAACCAACACCAAGGTCATGGACAAGCTTCTAGCTCCCAATATCCCTGACCGAATCCACTTTCCCTAGGTCCTTCCCAACAAGCACCACCAAATCCTCCCACTTACCAACCTCCCCATAGGAGGAGCTTGGAGGATGTGCTCCACAACTTCATCGAAAACCAAACCACTTTCAACAATAAAATCTCGACCCAACTCACAAAAATCACAAATCACATAGGGTTGGCCCAACAATAGAAAGGGAAATTTTCCGCTCAACCCCAAGAAAATCCCAAGGGACAACATGTGATTGAGTTGGCCGACACTACCCAAGAGAGTTGTGAACAACTCAAGGCTATGACTACCCTGCGAAGTGGCAATGAAATTGACAAAACCATCGTGCCAAAGGTCTCACCTAAGGCCACACTACCACTTGAGAGAGAGATTAAGGGTAGTACCAATGGTGGTGGAGTAAATGAGAGTAAGGAAAATGAGGTGGTTGACAAAGAAAAATTGAGTGATGAAGGTGTGACTGTTTTTCCTCTCCCTGCCCCATTCCCAATCGGTTGAAGCCACCCGTCAAGGTGGCTAATTATGCTGACATTCTTGAGATTTTTAAGCAGGTGAAGATAAACATACCACTCCTTGATACCATCAAGCAAATCCCCTCTTGTGTAAAGATCTTGAAGGACTTGTGCACAGTGAAAAGAAGGCTCAATGTCCGGAAGAAAGCATTTCTCACCGAACAAGTGAGCTCGATATTGAGGACCAACACTCCTCCAAAATTCAAGGATCCCGATTGTCCGACAATTGCCATCACCATAGGGAATTGACGGGTTGAGCAAGCATTGCTTGACTTGGGGGCGAGCGTCAATCTTCTTCCTTACTCCATGTACCAACAACTCAAGCTTGAAGAGTTGAAGCCCACCTCAGTTACACTTCAACTGGCCGATCGGAGCATACGCACGCCAAGGGGAGTAGTGGAAGATGTGCTTGTCCAAGTTGACAATTTTTACTTTTCAGTCGATTTTATTGTATTAGATACACACCCTGTTGCTAACCTTAGTTCTCAAATCCCCGTTATTCTTGGAATACCTTTCCTTGCTACCGCTACCGTTGTGATTAATTGCAGGAATGGTCTAATGAAGTTGGCTTTTGGGAACATGACCATGGAGCTGAATGTATTCAATTTAGAAAAACAACCTGGGGATGATGTGGAGGTGAACGAGATCAATAGAATCAACACTTTGATTGAAGAGCAAGTGGAGTTAGAAGGGATGTTGGACTGCATGGAGGAGGACTTTGTTGAACTTGTAAAGTTAGAAGAGGAAGAGCGAGTGGAAGAGTTGAAAGGGGTAACAAAATGGATTCCTACATTTGAGGAGTTGCCCAAGCAAGAAAGGAAGATTTTTTCGTCAGAGGAACAAAAACCAAATTTGGAATTGAAGCAGTTACCCTCGCACTTGAAGTACACCTATCTTGGCGAGGGAGATACATTTCCGGTGATCGTTAGTTCCACATTGAACAACGAACAAGAAAAAGAACTCTTGGAGGTTTTGAGAAGACACAAGGGAGCAATTGGGTGGACCATCGTGGTTATCAAGGGCATAAGCCCTATCATTTGCAACCACCGCATTTACCTCGAGGAGGATGCAAGACCTTCTCAACAGCCTCAATGGAGATTGAATCCCCATATGAAGGAGATAGTGAGGAACGAGGTTCTTAAACTACTTGACGTGGGCATAATATTTCTAATTGCCGACAATAAGTGGGTGAGCCCCACGCAAGTGGTGCCCAAGAAATCCGGCATTATAGTGGTAGAAAACGAGGAGAATGAACTGATACCTACAACAGTGATTACTGGATGGAGGGTGTGCATCGATTACTGGAAATTGAACTCATACACGAGAAAAGATCATTTCCAATGCCGTTCCTTGATCAAGTGTTGGAGAGAGTAGCGGGGCACCTATTCTATTGCTTCTTAGATGGGTACTCTGGCTACAATTAGATAGAGATCGCGTTGGAGGATCAAGAAAAGACCACTTTCACTTGCCCATATGGTACCTTCGCCTATCGCCGGATGTCGTTCGGCTTATGCAATGCCCTTGGGATGTTCCAACAATGCATGATGGACATTTTCAGCGATATGGTGGAGAAAATTGTGGAGGTATTCATGGATGGCTTCTCCTTATTTGGTGACTCTTTTGTTGGATGCCTAGAGAATTTGGAGAGAGTATTAGAGAGATGTGAAGAAAAGGATCTCGTGCTAAATTAGAAAAAGTGTCACTTTATGGTGACGGAAGGGATCGTATTGGGACACATAGTATCGACAAGGGGCATCGAAGTTGATAAATCCAAGGTGGAGGCCATCTCCAACCTCCCCACGCCGACGGCCATCAAAGGGATCAAGTCATTTTTAGGTCATGCAGGCTTTTATCGCAGGTTCATTCAAAATTTTAGTGCATTGGCACGACCCCTGACCAATTTACTGTCTAAAGAGGTTCCTTTCGAGTGGTCGCATGAGTGTGAGGCATCTTTTAAGAAACTAAAAAGCATGCTTGTCACGCCTCCTATCATGTGACCACCCAATTGGGATTTCCCTTTTGAGCTCATGTGTGACGCGAGTGATTACATAGTTGGCGCAGTGTTCGGTCAGAGGGAAGATAATCGACCATATGTCATTCACTATGCTAGTAAGACACTTAATGAGGCACAAATGAATTACACTATCATTGAGAAAGAATTGCTAGCTATAGTGTTTGCCTTAGATAAGTTTCGATCATATATTATCGGTTCACCTATTGTTGCCTTCACTGACCATTCTGCTTTGAAGTATTTGTTGTCTAAGCAGGATGCAAAGCCAAGGCTAATTAGGTGGATCCTCCTCCTACAAGAATTTGATTTGATGATTAAAGACAAGAAGGGAGTTGAGAATGTTGTGGCGGATCACTTATCCCGACTGGTGGCACAAGAGACAAATGAGCACATCCTTATCCCAGATTCTTTTCCCGATGATCAGTTATTGTCCATTCATTCTCATTGTCCTTGGTACGCTGATATTTGTAACTATCTTGCAACAGGACAAATCCCACCACACTGGAGCCCAGAGGATAAAAGGAGATTTATGGCGGACGTGAAGTACTTCTACTTCGACAACCCGTATCTGTTCAAGTACTGCCCAGATCAAATCATGAGGCGATGCGTACCTGAAAATGAGCAGCAAAACGTCCTCGCCTTCTGTCACTCCCAAGCTTGTGGTGGCCACTTCTCTGCCAAGAAAACCTCTACAAAGATTCTCCAATCAGGTTTCTACTGGCCGTCTTTAATTAAGGATTGTATTTCATTTTGCAAAGAATGTAATAGATGCCAACGTTTGGGTAGTGTGACCCGGAGGAATATGATGCCCCTCTCCCCTGTACTTGTTATAGAGATATTTGATTGTGGGGGCATTGATTTCATGGGTCCCTTCCCTATGTCGTTCAATTTTCTATACAGTCTGCTGGCAGTGGACTACGTGTCCAAATAGGTGGAGGCTATCCCAACTAAGACTAATGACCACCGGATTGTAGTCAAATTCTTGAAAGAGAACATTTTCTCGAGGTTTGAGATGCCTCATGCCGTGATTAGTGATGGTGGATCACACTTTTGTAACAAGCCAGTTGCATCGTTAATGATCAAATATGGTGTTACACATAAAGTATCCACCGCTTACCACCCATAAACAAATGGCCAAACCGAGCTAGCCAATAGGGAGTTCAAGACCATCTTTGAAAAAATAGTTAACCCCAATAGGAAGGATTGGTCTAAGAGATTGATTGATGCTCTATGGGCATATCGTACTGCCTATAAGACAGTTTTGGGCATGTCTCCCTATCGGCTTGTCTATGGAAAGGCTTGCCATCTGCCGGTAGAAATGGAACACAAGGCCTATTGGGCCATCAAGACTTTAAATTTCAATATGAGAATGGCCGGTGAACATAAGAGGTTAGAGATGAATGAATTGGAAGAGATTCGGCGGGATGCATAGGAGAGTTCAAAAATTTCGAAGGAACGGGCAAAAATCTTTCATGATAACTCCATAGTGAGGAAATCATTCAAGCCGGGACAAAAAGTACTCTTGTATAATTCCCGCCTCTCTATTTTTCCCAGAAAGCTAAGATCCCGTTGGGATGCCCCCTATCTTGTCAAGGTGGCCTACCCCAATGGAGCTGTTGAGATCACCAACCCCAAAGATGGCCAAACTTTTAAGGTCAATGGCCAAAGACTCAAGCCATTCTTTGAGGGCTTTGAAAACCACATGGTGGAGGAGGAGTTGACCGACCTGGTGTATCCGGAAGTGGTTGAGGAATCATAATTGGTCACTTGTTCGCATGTACAGTTCTTTTATTTTACTTATGTCATACTTTATTTTATGTCACTTACCTTTATCGTTTGATAGTATTATTTCTTCTTGATCCGGCTCTTGGTGTGTTCGTCAAAAGCTCGAATGCGAGGTGTTCTCTTACCCTTCTTATCTTTTATCGTCTTTCATTGCATATGCTACCTGTTTTTTTGTTTGCATTGAGGACACTGCATATTTCAAGTTGGAGGGTGTGGTGCACCATTTTATGATCCACCAAGTTTGTTGAAAAATTTTAATTTTTGTTTGCTTGCATCAGTACAAAATATGTGATAATTTTGAAAATTTTTGATGAGAAATATCGATAAGTTGATCCGTATTCCTTCATGAAGAAGTTGTGGGTTGAACAACATGTTAATCATTGTCTTGAACTTTGTGCATATGTGCATTCTATGGAAGTTGATCCTATACTCAGGTATCACTTATGTTTTGATTTTTTTTTGAACTCTTTTGTATGTGATTTTTGAATGTGTAATTTCAGTACTTTACGGATTGAATTCATGTTTTATGCTAGACATAAGTGGTGGAGATGAGTAAGGACCCGTGAGAGCTTTAGTGCCAAACCCTTTTTGAGGGAAATTACAATTACTCAGAGAACAATTTTTCAATGTCAAATTTGTTCAATAGTCTCATTATACTTGCTTTGGTTAGTTGCATTGGGTTAGTAGACTGATTTATCTTGATCATATAATGCATTCCCATGCAGACTTGGAAGTGATCTTAGGCCATCGTTGATTACTTTGAGCCTTACCCTTTTTCTTGTGCAAATTTTATCCCTAGTGCCGTGATTGAGCCCATTTTTAAATTCGTTTCTATGCCATACATTCAACCAAGCCAAAGAAAATAAGAAATACTTACCTTACCTTGGTTGTTCCTAAAGAGTACATGAGAGATTGCAAAAGAAGGAATTGTGGTGTGGAGATGAAACAAAAAGGGATGAATGAGTTTGTAACTCAAGAATTGAATAGAGAGGAATACAAGAAAAGGAGAAAAATGGGTGAAATAAGAAAAGAAAACAGAAAAAGAGAGAAGGAAAGCTAAGGGAGTGGTGATGATTAAGAATCAAAACCCCATGAATAGGGAAGTGCCCTTCCAAGATGAAAAGTATCTCACTCGGAACAACTCCTTGTGTTATCCCCTTATCCTTCATTTCTTTCACCTACACATTACCCCAAGGCCCCATTATAACCGTTAAAATTCCTAGGTGATCTAGAGAAGCATGGGAGGTGCATTAATCCAAAGAAAATGATGAGTTGGGTCCTACTATCTAATGCACTAGCACCCTATTCATGAGACTATGCCAAGGCTATTTTATTTCTACATATGAACTTCATTTTTGGATTACATGTGAACACTTTGTTTTTGGATACAAGATTCTATGTCACATGTACACATGGAGTGCATACCAGGATAGCTTGAGTGCATTTATTGCTTAAGAAACGTATTAGATAATCCATGCTAGCGGAACGAGGGAATATTGCTCAAGTTGATGATATTGGACATGATTTGGGAACGTTTTGTTTATAATCGTTATGATGTGCAATTTGGATGATCATTTTGATAGTCGAGTTAGAAGTCTGTTCCTTGTGTTTTGCATGTATCAAAGGTTTAAATCACTATGCAATTTTAATAATAACTTGGGCAGATTGGTTTGAATTGTGGTTAACAAGTGGAGTACATAAATCGGGATGTATGAGGGCTCATTGTTGTTGGAGTACAATGTTGGGGAGGTCTCAAGTGAGAATGGTGTGGTGAGTTAGGCTTAACAGGACCATTTTGGCAAAACAGCAGAAACTCTACCGGTAGACCCTATCGATAGGATTAAGCTACTGGAGTAAACCCTACCGGTAGAGTACTTTACCGGTAGACCCTACCAGTAGAGTCTGTAAAAAATGGGTAAAATCAGGTGTTTGATTTTAAAAATCCTCGTTATCCCTTCATTCCCCATACTTCATTCAAGCCCTAATTCTCTTTCTCCTTCACTTTAATACATCCCAAAACCCCAAATTCCCTTTCCCCTCCTTAAATCTCAGATCCCCTAAGTTCCTTGAGCCTTAATCCTCCACATTCTACCCTTGTGTGCCCTAGGTGCCGATTTTCCCTAATTTCCCCAACTCTACTCTTCTCTACAAGAAACCTACGTGGCTCTCCCCCTTGAGGTCTACCTAGACTCCATACACCCAATAGAAGGCATCATCCTGCTTCTCGTTGTGTTTATCTTGGCGGGGGCACTGTTGCACCTCATGGTCCGATCCAAGAGGCCTGAATTCGGTCTCGAAGCACAGGAGGATCCCAGTAGCCGCAAGAGAAGCGGTGAGGGGACAAGCTAAAACCAAAGGAAGAGGACTAGGGTGGAGGCACGACGTAAGTGGATTAAGGAAAAGAGAGTGAACTGTGAGCGTTATCTGGATCGTCCCTCACTCACCCCCTACATCAGGTTGTGAAAATTGTTGAAGGCCATGGTATGAAATTTTGGTTCAAAAAGGTTGAAGGGTATAATTTAGCATTATGTAGAGCATTTTACCAATCAGTTAGGGTGGTCCCGGGGGATGAGGGAGCATTGAGAGCATCTGTTAGAGGCAAGGGGTTTTCGGTGACCCTCGATGTCATTGCCCTTTTGTTGGGAAACTACAAAAGACCACCCCATTCCCCACCAGCTTACCCTCATTGTAACTATACACCCAAGACCAAGGAGGATTACATTGCCCTGATGTACGAAGATCCTTCTAAGTTTAGGGGAACTATTTTGAGTGGAGGACTCAAAACTGTGTACGGGTTGTTAAATAAGCTCCTCCACTACAACGTACTCCCAAGGTCCTCGGAAAAGGCACCCAACATAGAGAAGTTGGCCCTTTTGGATGTTGTTGTATCAGGCCAGACTGTGGACTTTGCTCATATTATATGGGAGGTTATGAGGGATTTTGCAATGACAGAAAAACCTTTGTCCAATTTGCCATTTGGAAGCCAAGTGACTTGAATGTGCCAACACTTCATGGTAAAGGGCATTATGTCAGACAAGATGAATCCCCCTGAGACCGGAGCTATTGGGAAGGCCAGTAGCCAGAAGAGAAGAGCAGCATTGAAGGGCAAGGGAGCTAAATCAGATTCCGATGAAGAAGACTTGATACCACCTGCACCCACTAGGCCATTCACTGCTACCCGTGCACGTTCTACAAATCAGCGTCTTGATGCACTGGAAAATACGGTGAATGGGATGAATGCCACTATTCAGGGCATGGCTACAATGTTGAAGAATCTGTTTATGCATACCTTCCCGGAGAGACCCATTCCAGAGGGACCTCCTCCACCAGCTACTGCCCCCTCGACCTCTAGAGTGGATGGTGATGGTGATGAATATGAGGATGGTGATGATGATGATGATGATGATGATGATGAGGAGGAGGAGGAGGAGGAGGAGGAGGAGGAGATGTAGTGGTGATGGATTAGATGTAGTTAGGATGGAGTCGTAGGCCATTTTTGTGGTTTTGTTGTCGTCCTACTCTATGTACTCCAATTTCTTAACACATTAATGAACAAACCACAATTTTAATTCAATCTTGTTTACGTTTCTTTGTAATTGCATAATGATTTTTATTTTTAGTTTGAATTGATCAATGGATAGTCTAATTTTGTAGTTGCTAAACCTTATGATTGCATGGGGAAATAATCTTTTGCTAAGGGACTAGCAAAACCTAAGTTGGGGGGGTGTGATTAGCACAAAATTTTATATATTTTTTGGTGCTAATCATCTCATCTTGGTTGCTTTTGAAGATTAAATCACAGGAGTTATGTCATTGGAAGTCTTAACTTTGATATTTCGTGTTTGCAGATTAGATGTGTTAGAAGAGGCTTCTTATGGTTTTTCCTAAGTTGTTTGTGATGATTGGAGGTGAATTGATGGATTGTGGTGAGCTTTGGAGTGAAGAAATCAAGAAAGCTGAAACAGGAAAACAATACAGCAGAAACCCTACCGGTAGGGTTAGGCTACTGGAGTAAACCCTACCGGTAGAGTACCCTACCGGTAACGTCTGTCGTTTTGCCCCTCCTTCTGCTGTTCTGACTTCCTACTTTGAGGGTCCCACCACCACTTTTCCCCCACTCTTCTGACACGCCCACAACACTATACACCTGCCCTTAGTCTTTTAAGCTATGGCATTCAATGAAGTGAGAGAAGATGGGAGTTGCTGGGTGATGATGGGATTTGCTGGGTGTGCAGACAGCTCTGCAACCACTTGTGAAGACCAGGCTACTACAGCCTAGGATGGAGATCACATCTCCAGGCTACCCTTTTCTGCCCTCTCTGCACGATTTTGAAAAGGAGATGTTCTCTAGGGGTGGGCATTATGAAATGTATGAATATGGATATAGAGAGAGAGACTCCAGGTGTAGAAGATGATGAATAGTAGAATTTAGAGAGAGAAAGTTGTGATTTTCACTTATTTTTCATTGCGTTGGCTTGTATTCTCCTGCAAGGATCTTGAAAACTTCATTTAATGTAATTAATGCTAGTTCATTTATGTTGGTTCTTAGTTTAATGCTCTCTTCAATGCTTCACCATTAATGTTCTAAAGTTCTTTATTTCTCATAAGATTCAAGAATGGGTTTTCATCTCTTTCAAACTTAGCTTGTGAGTTATTGCATTTAGTTACTCTAGACCTTCATTTCATTACAATGCACTTTCATTACATAATCATTATCATTTCAAGTATGAATAGCTAAATCTTTTAGTTGGCAAAACCAAGGGGATCTCTCTTTGGGCACACCATTTCAACTCTTTCCCTACCCTCCCTTTAGAGTCAAATGGGGTGTTTTGACCGGATTGAAGGTGGATGATTTGATGAGACTTTGATAAACCGTAGGCCTAGTCACAGTTTATGCTTAGATACTCACTGATATCATCCCCGGCTTTCCGTGAATCAAACATTCATTCATGCTCAATCGGAGGAGTGGGTTGAGTTGAGGTGGCATACCCATTGGAGTAACCTCTTGGACTTGCCAGCACTTGTTTCCCATTACATCTTCATTAGCACACATTTCACCAACCAACTCTCAAGACAAAGGATTTTACATTTCCATTTTCACTAAATCACTTTTACTTGGTTTAAAACTTCCTTCCCTGTAGATACGACCTTGGAATACTCTTCCAAGTAACAACCGACACACGAAAGTCTCCTTGCGATTGGGGAGCGCTTTTATGCACACACATCCCATTTTACGTCATTCCATTTCCCTTGCCTCATTGCCCTTTCTTTTGACACTATCCCTAGGGGAAGAAATCTTTCTCCCCCAACCATACATTGCATCATTTGAGGGATAGTGTTTAGGGGTTAGTGGAGATAAGGTTTATCTATCAATCAGCTTGCTGTTGTGATTTTTGCCCTCAAGTTATGGAGGTGTTACCTGTATGGGGAAAAGTTACAAGTGTTCTTTGATCACAAGAGCCTCAAGTATATTTTCACACAGAAAGACTTGAATCTTCGGCAAAGAAGGTGGATTGAATATGATTAGTGTATACCCCCAAATGTTTATATTAATATAGTAATATACTTGTTTAGTAATTCTCATATATGTAGTGACATTAGAATAAACTATATGGATTGTAACCGTAGGAATAACTACTAGGGAGGCAATTTTATTGGTAAGTTTAAGTTTCGAAATATATTGGGAGAGGTAATATGGGATATATTAGAAGTTAAAAAGTATTTCGCAGTTAAAACACACTTTAGGGTGTATTCGGGTAAAAAAAAGTTTGGACACTGTCTTGTATTTAGGGTGTAACTTTTTATTATGATCTCCAATTGATCCGAAATTTGGACAGTAGATAGTAGACATCAAGGGCTACAAAAGTGTATTTCACAAAACTTTTCCAATTCGACCTTTAAATGGGTCAAAAACTACACTGGAAGTCGCAACAAAAATTCATCAGTCAAACCCTTCAAGAATAGCCTTCCGGAATGGAACCCTTCCTGAATAGCCTTCTGGAATGCCTGACACCAGTAGCTGAACCCTACCGGAACAGCCTTCTGGAACGCCCGAAAGAAAACCCGATATTATGAACAGTAAACGTTGGGTTTTGCTCCATTGTCTTGCCCTATAAACACTTAATGTCGCCTCCTTAGCCTTCATTACACCACTCCTAACCCTAGAAACACTTAGAGAGAGCGAAAGAAGGAGAAAACACAAGATCAAAAGGGAAAAATGAGAGATTTAAGAGTGATTCAAGGTTCAAGCCTTAGTTATTCAAGAGCTAAGGTAAGGGATTTCTTCTCTTTCTCTTACAGTGAGGTTAGAGCGTATGTATATATGTATGTTTTATTTTAAATGTTATACATATGATATAAAATCATCCTCTCTTATTCTTTTTGGCAAAGATTACATCTTTTTAACAAAGTTAAGGTTGAATACCCATGAAATCTCTTCTTTTGTTTCAAAACCCTAGTTCTTTTGGAGAGTGATGAAGTTTCTTCTTAACTTCTTCCTTATTATTAATTTCGAAACTATAAAGCTTTGTGTTGAGCAATAAAATGATGATGTTGTGATCTCTTGTACTTTTCATATTTGGTTATTGAAATTGTCACATGATGAATTTTGGGATTTTGTTAATACTTTGGAAATTGTTAGTTAATTGAGAATATGTTGGTTTCTTTATTGTATGGTTGTTGTGAAGGATTTGAATTGCCTTCGAGAAATGCCATAGAGTGTTAGAGGTTAGTCTATTCCGATGGGAGTGAGATGGTTGTCTAACACTTGTAGTGGGATGTCATTTGGTAATGCCACCATTATCGTTCACTGGAGTTTGAACTAGGGTTGGTATACATTTCTTGGAGAGGGATTTGTCACTGCCATTGGGATGGTAGACGCTCTTTCTCAAAGTGCTTGTGACTTGATTGTGATGGGTGAACTAGATATAGTCGTTGGGTAGATTCCTGAGAAGCAATCAACGTACATAGTAACGGGGATGAACCAATATACATGAGAATATAGGTTAGATTCCGTCATGGCCGGTGCATTGGTATGAGATAATACAACGAAAGGCGTTCTTCCTAACCAGTTGGAAATGATTTATTGTTGAAAAATGCATTTTACTATCTCCATTTAATTATTACTGTTGTTTAAACCTAAGATCTGTTTAAATGTCCTAATTTTATTTCAAAAGCTATATATGATAATTGTGAAATAAGATCGACCATTTTATATGCTTTTGTAAATCTTGTTCGAGTATGGGAGGAATGTTGCTACAGAGCTTATTACTCACCCCTACAAATTACATATTTTCAGATTATGTGCTAGAGGAGGAGATTAGAGCTGATAAGCCAGTTCATTGGGAGGCTCCGATGAATGAAAACATGGATCCTGAGACGGATGTGTAGGGTTATATACCCTTATGTTATAGATTATTCCTGTTGCTCTAGAATAGGAGATCCTTTTGAGATAATGTCTATGCTAGTATTTTCTTATTCCACTGCAAGTTTAATTTTAATTCTTTTGGGGATGTAAATGCCATAGTTGGCATATTCTTTTGATATTATGGCCATAGCTTGACTTATTCTCTTGGGAATGATATTGTTAATTTTATATATGATGAATAAAAAAATTTCTCATTGATGGATTCATTTAGTGCTCTCTTGATGTAAATAGTGATTAGCTTGTAATGCCATCCAAGGGGGTACTTGGAGCGTTACAATTAGTACTCAAATATAGCTTATTATTATGCCTTTTCTATTCTAATTATACTTTGATGGAGTTTAAATGATGACATTTCAGGTTCTAAAGTGAAGAAAAGGGTTCAAGGGCAACAAAAAGTTCATTTGAAAGCTGTACCAGCACATTAGGAAATAAATTGAAAAAGCTTGGAACAAAAAAGTGACATTCGAACGCCAAATAACGTTCGAACGCTCATGAAAACCAAGCCAGCTGAGGCAGAATGTGTTGCAGCCAAGAACCAAAGCCTGGAATAACAAATAACCAACGTTCAAACGCCAACTCACATTCGAACGTCCACTGAAGCACTGACAAGATCAGACTGAAGACATGATGTGTTGCAATAAATTAATGATAAGTTCTAAATGGAGCGTGGAAGGAGATTTTCCCAGAGGACCATAGACCATGTGACATCTGAGTAACAAGGACAGATCCTAGCTAGTGTTTGAACGCTCTTAGGGTAAAGACAGAAGAAACGTTCGAACGTCACCCACCATTCCAACGTACTTAGAGCAAAAACAGCAAAAACGTTCGAACGTCTCCCACTGTTCGAACGTCCTTGATAGACTGTCTATAGAGTGGTTGGATTTTTACTTTGACTTAGATGACAAACACTATTTCTTCACCCCCCTTGCCTTCTCTTTGCCTATAAATACACCTATTTTTTAGAGAAAGGAGGGGGTAGGCAGCACTTCTAATTCTACTTTGTCTTAGTTATTTTTCTTATTGAGTTGGAAAGTTTAGAACTCTCACTTATTTCTTTCATTCATGTTCAGATTTACTTAAGAGTTTTAATTCCTTTATTTACTTTTAGTCTTTATAATCATGTTTACATTTGTGTTTATTAAGAAGTTCATTTCTTCATTTATCTTTGCTCTTTACATGCAGGCTATTATATACATTTCTTTGTTAATGTCCTTTACTTCCATTGCTTGAGCTTCCTTCTCTCTTAGAGGAGTGAAACTCTTTCACTTTTTCAATACTATACCAAAGCCGTGAAGGGTGGAATGTGATTCACTAATTCTTCATTGAATATTGGCTCCTTGTTTATTATGCTTTTATTTTGTCAAGCCCTCTACTTAGAGGGATGAACATCACTCACTTTTCTTACTTTACCAAAGCTATGAAGAGTGAGAAATTCCTCATTCACTCTTTAGTAAGAGGTGAGGGGTATGTATAAATTATCCAGGAATTATATTTATGCATTATTCTAATGCTTAATGTTTATCCCATTGTTTATTGGATGATTGACTGCATCTAGCAAAGCTAAGATGCTTTGTATAATCAAGAGTCTTTCTATGACACAGATGACTCCTGCATGGAAAGACTCCTCATTTCAAGGCAAGTATCTAGGCTAGATCTTCATGACTACCCTTTAATCATCCCCATTATTGTGTTTCAACTAAATAATAGAATATTAAAACTATGGTTGGATGTCTTGTAGAAACACTTGCTTGTTTGTAGACGGGTTAAGTCTCGACACAGGCAATTCTTATAAATTTTTAAAAAGACATCAGAATCATGGCTTTAATTCTCACAGTCCATCTTTATCTTCTGATTGACTTGCTGTTGACACGGGAGTTAATTGAGTTATCTAGTATAAATATAATGAATCGGATAATTGACTATATGTCCTGATCCTCGAACTAAAGAGTGTCTTTTCTTCCATTTAAATTTATCTTATATTTTCTCTAGAAAATCTTCTTGGAAAGAAGTTCATATTCAAACCAGGAAAAACCTCTCAATCTCACAAGAACAAATTTTAAAGATTACAATCAATTGATCTTTACCACTGCTTACCTTGAAACACCAACATAACAAGTTTCTTGTGGATTCAACTCCGGATTCAAACCGGATTACTACTGCTTGATTGCCTGCACTTTGGTGTACACATTTTGGATCAAGCTAGAGTACCTAGAAGACTACGATTTCACACTCTACTACCATCCGGGGAAGACGAATATAGTTGCCGATGCACTTAGCAGGAAGTCTCGAAGTGAACTAAATGTTTCCATATATGAATGGAAGTTTAAGGATGCCCTTGGAGATTATGGTCTATGGGTTGGAGAAGATGAATCCTGACCATGCTTGTTCAACCTTGTGGCTCAACCTAATCTCCAACGTAGAGTGGTGGACTTGCAATGCCTGGATCTGGAACTAAAGTCAATTCAAGCTCGATTGAGAAATGGGAAAACAATTGAAGGATGGTCTCAAAAGAATGGAGAATTGAGTTATAAGGAAAAACTATGTGTACCCGATGATTCGCCTTTAAAGGAGGAGATACTTGGAGAGTGTCATCGCTTTAAGTTTGCTATCCACCATGGAAGCACAAAAATGTATAGAGACATGAAACGTCAATATTGGTGGAGGAGAATAAAGCGGGAGGTGGCTAAGTACATTTCAAAGTGCGCGGTCTATCAACAGGTGAAGATTGAACATAAAAAATCCGGAGGATTACTACAATCCTTGCCTATTCCAGAATAGAAGTGGGATCACATTACCATGGACTTCGTGTTTGGTTTTTCACGGACTTCACGAGGACATAATGCAGCATGGTTCATAGTGGATAGACTCACCAAGTTTGCACATTTCTTGAGTATGAAGACCACAGACACTCTAAAGACCTTGAACAAGCTGTATATCTACGAGATCGTGAGATTGCATGGAGTTCCACGCTCCATCGTATCGGATTGTGATTCCTATTTTGTGGCGTGATTTTTGCAAAGTTTCAAAGAGCTATGGGGACTGAACTTCACTATAGCACCAGCTTTCATCCCCAAACGGATGGCCAATCGGAGAGGGTGATTTAAATTTTGGAAGACATGTTACGAGCTTGCGTGCTTGCTTTCCAGGGAAGTTGGAGTGACCATTTGTCGTTTGTAGAATTTTCATACAACAACAGCTATCAGGCAAGTATTGGAATGGCACCTTATGAGGCATTGTATAGAAGGCCATGTCGATCACCGATGTGTTGGTTAGAAGCGAGCGAGAGTAGCTTGTTTGGGCTGTAAATTGTTTGAAAAACTACAAAGAAGATTCAACTCATCCGGGAGAGACTATGTACGACACAAAGTTGACAGAAAAGCTATGCGAATAGAAGATGATGACCATTGGAGTTCCAAGAAGGGGACTATGTTTTCCTCAAAGTGTCGCCTAAGAATGGAGTTTTGAGATTTGGCTAGAAAGAAAAATTGGCTCCAAGGTACATCGGACCATTTGAAGTGATCAAAGTAGTGGGTAAAGCGACGTATCAACTTCGATTTTTGGCTCAGTTGTCAGGAGTTCATGATGTGTTTCATGTGTCGATGTTGAGGAAGTACTAGTCGGAGACCACCCATGTTACAGATTTGGAAGATATTGAAGTTCAAGATGGAGCAACATATGAAGAACAACCAGTGAAGATTCTTGATACCAAGGAGAAGGTGTTTCGCAATAAAGTGATCCAACTGGTGAAAGTCTTGTGGCGACAACATGGCATGGAGGAAGCTACCTGGGAATCAGAGTTGGAGATGCAAGAGAAGTACCCTCATTTATTCTCTACTTGAGGTAAGTTTCCAAGATAAAACTTTCTTTAAGGGGGTGGATTGTAAACCCTCACATGTTTATATTAATATAGTAATATAATTGTTTAGTAATTCTAATATACGTAATGATGTAAGAATAAACTAAATAGATTGTAATAGTAGGAATAAATGCTAGAAATTGATGGTAACATTTAAGTTTTGAAGGTGTGTAAGCATGAAAAGAGGGATTATGTAAGTTTCTAAATGATTTTAAGTCAAAATAATGCTTCCACTGAATCCGAAAGGTCGAAAAACGTTGGGAGAAGTAATATGGGATGCGGTAGAAGTTCGAAAGTATTCTGGAGTGAAAGCACACTTTAAAGAAAATTTGGGTAGAAAAGATTTTGGACACTTCTTAGTATTTTAGCCATAATTTTTTATTCCTAACTCCAATAGATTTGAAGTTTGGGCAGTCACAGTTTATGCTTAGAGTTCAATGGTTCGGTTTGTCTGGATTGAGGGTGGATAAGTTGGTGAGTCTTTGATATTCCGTAGGCCTAGTCACGGTTTATGCTTAGATACTTACCCATTTTATCACTAGCTTTCCACGAATCAACCGTTCATTTATGCTCTGTCTAAGGAGGGATTCGAGTTGAGTTGGTATTCCTATTGGAGTGACCTCTTGGATTAGTCAACATTTGTTTTTCTCACTTCATTTTCATTAAGACAAACTTCACTAAACAACTTTCAAGAATAAAGATTTTACACTTTATTTTACTCAAGATCACCTTCCCCTTGGTTTACTTCCTTCCCCGTGGAAACGACCTTGGAATACCACTAAGTAAAACACAACCCGCAAAATATTCCTTGCGCTTGGGGAGCATTTTTGTGCATTTTCACATTACATTTACATCATTTAATTTTTTCCATTTCCTTGCCCTTTCTTTTGACGCTATCCCAATAGAGAGTGACATTCACCTTCATCCATACACTATACATGCTAAAGGGTGATAGTTAAGGGTTAAGGGAATACAAGAAAAATAGTCAAGCACTAACATAAGAAGTTTTTGTGTTATGGTTTATTATGTATGCACTTACTATCATGGGCTCAGTTGAGTAATTCAAGTATTCCTCATGAATGGCTTGTCCTTCTGGTTTACTAGGATTAATCAATTGTCGTGGATACCACTAGCTAACTTAAGAAGTTGTTGTGTGATGGTTTATATACATCAGACCTACTGATTAACTTGCTAGTAACATAGATGTTAATTACTGTAAGGTAGAATTTCCAATACCTGACCAATATAATGCATATGGGATCCTTAAGCTGAATGATACTTTTTAGATTATTTTCTTTAAACAATCTATCTGCAAACATACGTTTAATTAAACTAGTTTTCAATCTAAGCTCACATCACAAGCTATCACATACTGTCCTATTCGAAATAACAACTTCACTATTTTCATTTTATTTCCTAATTATAAAAACTCTTCGTGGGATCGATACTTGGACTTAAATCGAGAAAACTATAATTCGACCACTTATACTTGGGTGTATAATATTAATCAGATCACAAAATAGTGTAAATCAAGTCTCATGCACAATAAAATCAACAAAAAAAATAAAAGTTATCAAGTTGAACCAAAACATCCTCAACCACTCTCTTCGGTGTTCAAATGCTCCGATCCTCCAATTGAAGAGTGATTGAAGTTTGCTTCAACTCTTTAAGTTGGAGTTACTTGTACACCGAGTAAGGTAGGAGGTTGACACTAGCCCCCAAATCAAGCAATGCTTGCTACACCCGACAATTCCCTATTGTGATGGTAATGGTAGCGCAGCAGGGCTCTTTAAAATTTGGTGGGGTGTTCGTTCTCAGGATTGAGCTCACTTGCTCGGTGAGGAATACTTTCTTGTGGACATTGAGTTTCCTCTTTACTGTGCATAAGTCCTTTAAGATCATTGCACGAGATGGAAATTGCTTTATCATATCGAGGAGTGGAATGTTGATTTTCATCTACTTGAACATCTCAATTATATCTGAATTGTTAGCCACCTTGACGGGTGGCTTCAAACGATTAGGAAAGGAGAAGGAATGGGGGGAACAAGTACACTTTCATCAACCAAATTTTCTTTCTCACCTACCTCATCACTTTCGGTGTCTCCCTTAGTCCCTTTCTCTAATGGCAATGTGGCATTGGTGGAGACTTTTGGCATAATGGTCATATCGACTTGTTTGCCACTTCTAAGGGTGGTGACCGCTTTGAGTTGCACACAACTTTCACTACTAGGTTCGGACAACTCAATGACATGTTGACCTCTAGGGTTTTCTTGGGGTTGAGTAGGGAATTTTTCTTTCTCTTGTTCTGATGCCCCCATAGAGTTTGTCAGCTTGGTGAGTTGAGTCTGAGTGTCATTAAAAACTATGGCACTATGATTGTTGATGGTAGTCTGGTTTAGATTGAAGGTAGTCTGGCTTTGAATGAACGCATGAACCACATCCTCCAAACTCCTTTTGTGAGGAGGTTGGTATGTGGATGGGTTAGATGGTACTTGTTGATTAGAATTTTGTAGAGGTGGGCCTTGGGAGAAATTCTGTGGAGGCAAGTTTTGTGAATACCCTTGTGAATTAGACCATGGATATTGAGGGCTAGACACTTTCCCTTGACCTTGGTAGTGACCTTGCATAGGAGGCATGAGAGGTGAAAATGCATTAGAACCATGAGGAGTGAGATTTTCATTTTTTTGACTGAAGTTTGGGTGATTACTCCAACCCAAATTGTAAGTGTTTGAGTGCAAAGAAAATGATTGTCTTGTTTGGTTAAAGGCAGGCACTTGCTTATGGTATACTTTCTTAAGTGTTGGAATGTTAGGGAAATTTGATATGGAATGCTCCACATTCTCACAAAATTAAGCAAAACTCCTCGGCCTTTGAGACATTGGACACCTCGTGTCTCTTATTGACCTCAAGACTCTCCACTTTCCCAGACAACTTGGTAATTTTGGAAAGCAAATCTTCTCGATCTCTTAAATCATACATCCCTCCCCCTTGTGGTTGACAACTACCCATAGATGACCTAGGTACATCGGTGGGATCCGTGATATCCCATGACTGTGCATTTTGGGTTAATGTACTAAACTAGTCTAGGGCCTCATTACACATCATGTTGATGAATTGTCTATGGCCCGGTGTGATTCCTTCATAGAAGAAACTTACCAATTGCCACGATTCAAAACCATGTTGTGGTATGGATTGAATCAATTTCTTGTAGCGATCCCAACAGTGATAGAATTGGTCATTGGGCTTTTCCGAAAAGTTTTGAATTTTCTTTTTTAAAGTGGTGGTTCTATGCACCGGGAAAATTTTATCAAAAAATCAGAAAGCATTTGAGCCCAAGAGGTAATGGATCGATGTCGTAAGGCATTCAACCATATTTTGGCTTTGTCCTTAAAGGAAAAGGGAAACAATTTCAAACGAGCTATGTCTTCCATAGCATAGTTAGCATTGAAGGTTGCAAATATATCCTCGAATTCCATAATATGTAAATAAGGATTCTCCTTTTCAATTCCATGGAACGTAGGAATTAGTTGCAACATTCTTGGCTTAACTAGGAAGAGATGAGTTTGGACCGGTAAGAGAATGCATGAGGGAGTGGTGCTAGGTGTGGGTTGGAGAAAATCATGCATTAACCTCGCTAGATCAATTGAGAAATTGTTCCCTTCATTCCTAGGAGGGAAGTGTATTCTCGAGTTTAGAGCTCTAGGTCCTTGCACTCCAGCTCCTCTTGGAACATTAAAATCGGCACCTAACTCCTCAAAGTTTTCACCGGCATCCTTAGGAAGGTCATGGTCAATATTCATGTTGGGGTCCAAGGGTTCTCTAACCAATCGATTATGGTCGTCCCGTCCTCACATACAAAACACTATCTACAATAATAATAATAAAAATAAGCAAACAAAAATATATACGAGGTGCGATGGACCCTATCAAACCGAACCAACATACACTACGAGGAGGAATGGAAATGAGTTGAAATGGCATACCCGAGAGGAGTTCTCCCTTGGATTAGCCAACATAAAGTTTAGATACTCATATTTAAAGCAAGAACAATAATGTAATGAGGAGACATTGTAATGAAATGAAGATTGAAATTTAAGTAATGCAAGAAATCTTAAACTATGAAGAAAAATATGCAACACCCATTTTAAAGCTAGGAAAGAAGAACTTAAATACATTAATGGTGAAATCCAAAATGTAAGCCTAAACTTGAGATGTGCTTGTAAGAAATGACATTAAAGACATGAAATGAATCTTACAAGATCCTTACAATAAACTACAAGACAATGTATGGAAGAAAATGCAAAAATATCAATTTCTCTCTCTAACACTATTCATCTTCTTCCCTAGAGCTTATCTCTTTACCCTCAAATATCTCTCTAATGCTGAATAATCTCCCTCCAAAAATGTCCATGGAGCCTTCTTAGCCTGTGTGATGTGATCCAAATCAGTAAGGGGCTTAAAAGGATGGGTTGGGTAGGTTAGTGCAGGCCTAGCCTGTACACCCAACTTCCTCATTTCTCTCTCTCTTCATTTATGTCCAAGCATCCAAAAGACCAAGCTATGGTAAAAAAGAGGTGTCTTGTGTGTAAGAAGTGTCAGGGACGAGGGGGAAACCCAATGGTGGGACCCCCAAAGTTACAGAGCTTGAGATGCTGAAGTTGGCCTGTTTTAGTAAAACCTACCAATAGATCGTGAAAAACCTGCAGGTAGGTTTTACTCTAGTAGGCAAAAAATACCGATAGTTTTGTGGTTGATGCAGGTCCAGTAGCCAAAACCTACGGGTAGGTTTGCCCTTGTTTTGCTGATTTCTTATGTTCTTCACCTTCTGAGCTCTCATCAAACCTCATTCTTAACTCCATTTATCTTGAGCACTATGAGAGGGCTTATCTAGCATCATTTAACCCCTTTATTTGCAAACATACCCAAACTCTATTAATAGCACAAACATTGCATTTTCGCTTATTTTAACCACAAAAACAAGTATAAAAGGGATGTAAAAGTACATATGATATGCAATATTTTATGCTAATCACACCTCACACAATTATGAATTAAAGAACCACTTTTTGTTTTTTTCATTTTGCTCCAAGTTCATTTACATAATTGCATTTTGATTTGAGTATTTTGTTGATTTGTGAATTGTTTAAAATGAATGATTTTTTTTTTTTTTGTTTTTTGTAGTATAGTTTGAAAATAAAGTTTGCAAATAACTAGCAAAACTCAAGTTGGGGGGTGTGATGAGTATAGAATATTGAACATCATGTATCTCTATTGCACCCATTTTACTTATTTTGTGGTGAATTTTGGGGGAAAAGATTTTAAATTTATAATTAATGAAGATTTGTGTGATTGTAGGTAAAGAGCGGGTAAGATCATGTATAAGGCATTCAATCAAGTTCTCAAAGTCAATGGGGGAAGAAGGGACTGCTTAATGGATAGCTCGAGACCTCAAGGAACCAAGGAAATCCCAAGGCAAGACAAAATTTATCGGTAGAAGACATTCAAGATCTACCGGTAAAAGTCATTCAAGACCTACTGGTAGAAGACTCAATATCTATTGGCAGAAAAGCCCACTAAAAATCTTCAACCTCTTCCATGCAAAAAAACTAAAGGTAGAAATGCTTATTAGAAAAACCCTACTGGTAGGTTTTCTACGTTCTACCAGTAGAACATGCCTAGATCTGTCAGACACTTCTTCACACGACTTTACCTACTTTGGGGGCCCACCTCTTGTCCTCTAAACCATAATCTGACATTTTTGACACCCCATGATGATTTCCTAACCCCTAAAATCACATTTGAAGTAGGAGAGAAGGGAGAAGCAAGAAAGAAGAAGGGTGGTTGAAAAAGTATGGGAGGACCATGCTTGGACTGAAATTGCTTGTTCAAGTGGACAACCTCTCTCAATTCATTCCAATTCAGTAACACATGCTAAGGGAGAGATGATGGACGAAAATAGAAGAGTTCTTACACCATTGTTCAGATTTCATAGACTTTTAGAGAGAGAAGCTCCAAGGTTGAAGATGAGGTTTTACAGAAAGAAGCTGCATTTTTACATTTCCTTCACTATTTTCATTGTAGTAAGCTCTTTTTTTCTCATAATCTTTCCATCATAAACTCTAATCTCTTTTATTCAAGTTGTAATCCAGCTTAGCTAAGTGTTCTTGTATTTTCATATCCATATTTGGATATTTTATCTTCAAGCTCTGCATTTTGGATATGAATGGCCTTGCTCTTGTAGTTTAAACCTTTTCTTACATTAATACAAGTTTCATAGTTGATTCAGTACCATGTTTTTTTATATCATGTTTGCTCTTGCCTTTACTATGAGTAGCTAAACTTTTAGTTGGATAATCCAAGAGGATTTTTCTCTTGGGTATGTGAAATCGATTCTCTTTCATTCTTCCTCGTAGTGTAAAGTGTTTGGTTTGACTTGGTTGAGTTCGGACGTGGTTGTGGGCTCTTGATACACCGTAGACTTGTCACAGGTTATGTTTTTGTCCAACACAACCACATTTGTCCCTCACTTCCTAAGAATCAATCAAACACCAAGGCACCATTGGTTGAATGACATGAGTTGATTTGGTTTTTCCATTGGAATGACTTCTATGGATTAGCCAACCTTGCTTTCTTGCATATTTCTTAAAACACAACTCACCAAAACACAAATCACAAGAATTTTCAATTTTCATTTCTTCACAAATCACCCTTTAAAAGCATTTGACATTTCCTTCCTTGAGAAAATGACCTTGGAATACTCATTCTAAGTAAAAAACGACACTGGAAGACTCTCTCTACACTTGGGGAGCAATTTTTCACACACACACATTTTTGTTCATCTACACATGATTTTTTCCATTTCTTGCATTAAACTCGAGGGAGAGTGACACTCACTAATTTCTATAAGTCATATACATATATTTCGGGTTTGAGTGTTTGGAGGTCGGGGAAAACCACCAAGAAATTTATCAACATTGATAATGGACCAAATGATGGTGACTATTAAGGTTAAGAAACCCTCACTCCCATTTGTTGTGTTAGTATCTGAGCTATGCATGGAGAAAAGAGTTATTGTAGATCCCACATGGCCAACAGTGGAGCATTTGGCACCATTGGACAAAACCTCAATTAAAAAGAGCCATGGAGGGTAGCTAGAGGAGCAGGAGGAAGCTTCACTAGAATCACAAGCAGATCCATTCCTAGGAGGTGCAGACTTTCAACCACCAGAGGAGCTTCAGCCACAAGAAGAACAACCTTATATTCCAGTTGATGACAGGACTAACCGCCAAATTTGGTTAGGGTTAGAGACTAACATCACCCAGTTGGATCAAAGGATGGCTAGCTATTAGGACAATCAGAATGAGATCCTAAGACTACTTCGATGATAGTATGGTGGAGGCCCATCATCTTAGTGACTGAAGTTTCTATGCCCTTCATTTCCAACTACCAAACTTTTTACTTGTGCACTTTATTTCAGTTTTATGTTTTGGATAGTTGTTTTGAGTTTTGTTTTTAATTAGCATGGTTGGTTTACGATTTCGCTAAAATTTTGTTGTGTTAGGATACTTATTTCATGTGATTCACAATAGAGAATTATGTTATCATTCTTATGCTTTGTAGGTATAACCCTAACTAGGTTGCGTGGGATTTTCATACATTGATTGTGCACTATCTTAAAATTTTCATAACTCAATATTTTGAGCACGTAAAAATTACTTATTTTCAAAACCTTCTAAAATACTACAATCCTTTATTAAGCTTAAATATACAGTGGAGATCTAAACCGTATGCAGATTTCGAGTCAATCCTCTTTGGAGAGATTTTTCACATTTAATCAAGTAAGAATTTTTGGTTCAGTGGTAATACTTCTTTAAATAATCTCATTAACTTTATTTTGGTTAGCACTCATTGAATAACATGATTAGCATTTTCCTTTCAACTGTAACTGGAAGATATGTAGGCGTATTATTTATGGAAAATGATCTTAGGCCATTTGTGATTTTATTTTGAGCCTCAACTATTTCTTTTGCAAAACTATATCCTTTGTAAGCCGAGATTGAGCCTATATGAAAATTTCTTTTCTTAAACCCATCAGATAACCAAGCCATAAAAATATATATTTGACCAACCCTTGATATCTAATTTTATTGCACCCTCTCCTAAAGAAAGTATAATACAGAAAATGGAGAAAAGAAAAAATGGTGACTACAGTTCAAGGAAGACAAGAAAAGAAAGAAGTTGTGAAAGAAAGCAAAAATAAAAAGCAAGAAAAAAAGCAAGGAAAGAATACAACCAAGAGATAACAAATATGGGATTGAAAATGGAGAAATGGGAAATACCATGTGTAAAAGTTTTGGGAAAAATGGGAGAGAGGTGTGCTACACAATCAAGAAAGGATAGTTTTTTGAATACCTTTGATGTCGTTTCTTAAACCCAATACCTTTGGCCACGTTATAACCTAATAAAGTCTTTTTTGACTCCAGAAGTCATGCATATGTATTATTTTCGCCTATTCATCAGAAAAAGGGTGAGTGTTGATAATGATGTTTTATGTAGTGTTAATATTCTTTCATGAAATTATGCATGGTTTTATTCAAATAACTTTCTTTTAAGATATTACATTTGTTATTTCGTTGCCTTGATAACAATATTCTACTCACATGTAATTTTTGAGTGACAACCACTAAAACTTGAGTGAATTCTTGGCTGAGTGATTGATTAGCACAAAACATTGCATATTTCATGTGCTAATCATTCTATTTTCATTTTCTATAGGGGATTAAAAGATTGGAATTGCATTACTCGAGCTATTAACGAAGATATTTGGTGTTTGCAGATAAAATGCGATAAATGATGCTTCTTAAGATCTTCCCAAATGAGTTGAGGTGAATGAGGATGAAATGGTGGATGGATGATAGCTCCGGAGTGAAGAAATCAGAAAATTAGACAAAGTAGTAGAAACAATACCGGTACACAGTACCGATCCGGTTCTGCCTCTGGAGTTCGGGGTACCGGTACACAATACCGGTACGCATTGCTGAATTTGTTCAAATTCTACAGCCATGCTCTGCTACCTTGAGAGTCCCACCAACATGTCTCCCACACTCCTCTAACACACCCATAACATTGTTTATCGCTTTCACACTTCCCTTTGGACTTTTAGAGCCATGGTGATCAATGAGAAGAGTAAAGAGTTGAGAAGCTGGGTGTGCAGACAAGGTTTGCACCCCCTGTCCAGCCCATTCCTTCTATAGCCTATAGATGGAGATCACATCTGTAGGCTAGTCCATCACTACAAGCACATTTTTGGCAAGGGGGACTCCATTGTTCAGACATTATGTAATATACATTAGGATATAGAGAGAGATAGTCTAGGAAGATGATGAATAGTATTTAGAAAGAGAAATTTAGATTTTTACATTTCTTCCAAGCAATGTCTTCCATTTGAATGTAAGAACCTTCTAAGCTTCCTTTAATGCTTTGAATGCCATTTATTTCAAGTTGTTTTTAGGTATAATCTTCTTTTAAAGCTTTCACCATTCATGCTTCTATGTTTTTCAATTTCTTAGTTGTAAATGGGTATTGAATGCACTCTATTGTAACTCATAGTTTTCATGCATTAACTTAGTTTAAATAGTCACATCTTCATAATGTCTTTCCATTACATTGTTAGTTTTAACTTAAGCATGAGTAGCTAATCTTTTAAGTTGGCTAATCCAAGTGGAGACCTCCATTTGGTAATGTCATTTCAACTCTTTTTCTCTTTTTTTCTCAGAGTACGATGGTTCGGTTTGACTGGGTAGAGAGTGGATGAGATAGTGAGTCTTTGATATTCCATAGGCTTAGTCACGGTCTATATTTAGATCCTCACCATCTCGTCTCTAGCTTTCCACAAATCAATTGTTAACCTATTCTCTATTGGAGCAATGATTTGAGTTGAATTGGTATTCCCATTGGAGTGACCCATTGGATTAGTCAACACTTGTTTCCCATTCTAAGTTCTTCACAAAAGAAACCTCAAATCAATTCCAACAACAAAAGATTTTACACTTTCTTTTACCAAAATCACCTTCCACACGATTCACATCCTTCCCCGAGGAAACGACCTTGGAATACCTCCAAGTATAACACGATCCGAAAAAGTGTTCTTGCTCTTGGGAAGCACTTTTGTCCATTCAGATCCCATACTTATTGGCATTTCATTTCCTCATTTCTTTACCCTTTCTTTTGACATCATCCCTAAGGGGGAGTGACATTCCCCTTATCACACATATCATTTATATACATTGAGGGTGATGTTAGGAGGTTAGGAATAGCATTGAAATAAACCAAGCAATGATTTCCAAAAAAGGATTGACATCGAGGCTAATTATTGTACATCAAAGTGAAGGGTGGTGATATTTCTTAAGTGATATTTGAAATAAAGGAATCCTTGCACACACACGAATTTTTCTGAAGATATATGGAATTGTGTTATAACTAATATGTGTTACTCTTACAGTAAAGAGGAATGGTGATTTGATTTTATTTGTGAAAAATATGAATTATGAAATCCTAAACTTTGAAGTTTGTAGGTAGCTTCACTGGAAACATTTACGAGACAAAACTCGTCCACTAGGAATCACCTAGGGGTTTAATGGCTTGTTGCATATGCTCAATGTAATTGTGTAATCTACCAAAGTAATCTTATTTAGTTTATTTATTTTTATTATTAGGGACTAGTAATGTTTTGTTCGGGGGTGTGATTAACCCTTAATAATGCGTAAACAAATTAGGTTTTAATGATCATTATGTGTGTGAATTAGGTTGAAATTATTAAGTTATAAAGAATTAGGGTTAATGCATAATTTTGTGCATTTTGCAGGGTTTCAAGAAGAAATACAAAAATTTAGGAGGATCAAAGTGTAAAGGCTAAATAAAGAAAGGGAGGCAAGTGTAATTATAAAGTCAAACAAGGAGGTTGCCAAGCAAGCAAACCAAAGAATTGCCACCGTCTGAACAGTGGAGATGGCGTCCAGACAGTCCTTAAACCGCCTCAACACTCTCTCCTCTACCAGTGGTCCATTCAAGTAACACAAGCACCCCATTGGTCAGCCCAGGTGTCTGCAGGCTTATAGCCCTCTACCGGTGCCTAAAAATAGCTGTCCTCAACTCATTTTTTAGGGAATGTCATGAGAGCTCAGTCCAGTACAAGAGAGGAGAGAAAGGAGGAAAATAGGAAAAAAGGAGAGGAAGGGAGACTTCAGTCAGTGTTCCAACCAGAAAACAGGTGGAGCCTTGCTAGAATCACTTTCCAGCTAGAATTTTCTCTACTTCTACATTCATATTTATCCTTTTTACTTTGAGGGTTGAACCTCTCCCACTTTTGTGCACTAGCTGGTAATAAGAGTGACAGTGTTTCAATTATTCCTTGGGGAAGGACTTTTTGTATTTTGTTTCTGGTTGTACTGGAATTATATCACTCCTTTTGCTCATCTATAGCAATGAGGCGTGCGTAGTCCATTTATACTCTTCGGTGAAGGGGAATGCATGTGTAATACTATTTAAGTTATGGAAATGACGATGTTTTATTTATGCATTAATGCTTATAACTCTCTTAATTGATGGATGGTTACATTTATACTATGCTTATGGTTATGAACACCGATCAAAGCCTATTGATATATAACATTCTATCTATTATTATTACGTACTTCATGTTTGACACAGTGATACATGTAGTTGGGCTTTATGTGGCAATTGGGAGATTGGTTATAGACGGGTTAAATCTCACCATGGCTGATGCTTTTGATTTAATTCATAAACATGAACTCTGTCATCATTGAATCATCAACCTGCCCAGTAAATAGATAGAGTAAACCTTTTGAATGGTTCACATTCAGGTTTACTAGGGTTATTTGATTGATGCATGGTACCTAGATCTTCCAACTAACCTAATTAGTTGTTGTGTTATGGTGCAATATACATAAAACCTACCGATTAGCTTTCTAGTGAAATGGAAGTTAATTGTTGTAAGGTGACATTTTCATGAATAAACAGTATAAAGCATGTTGGATCCATACACTAAAGAGTATCTTTTTATCATTATTTTTCAAAGTTTTAGTTAAGGATTTATTTGACAATTCTAAGCTCACACTACAAGCTGTTACATTACACACTACATTCATGACAATTTTACTGTTTCTATTTTGAATACTAACAGTTAGCTCCCTGTGGGTTTGACCTCGAACTTAACCAAGAAATATTATAATTTGACCTTGCTTGATCGTTTTCCCTAATCTCCAACCCTTGAACCTGAGTTATGTGTGTATATGACTTGTAGAGATTGATGAACATCACTCTCCCTCGGGTTCAAATGCAAGAAATAGGAAAAATCATGTATGAACAAAAAGGTGTGTGTGTGTGTGTGCAAAAGTGCTCTCCAAGAGTAGAGAGACTTGCAATGTCCTGTTTTACATGGAATGGGTATTTCAAGGTCGTCTCTTTAGGGAAGGAAATGTCAAATGCTTTTGAAGGGTGATTTGTAAAGAAATAAAAATGAAAAAATCTTGTGAATTGTGTTTTGGTGAGTTGTTTATTGAGAAATATGCAAGAAATCATGGTTGGCTAATTCATAGAGGTCATTCCAATGGGAATGTCAAATCAACTCAATTCATTCAACCAATGGTGTCTCGGGGTTTGATTAATTCGTAGGAAGTGAGGGACTAATGTGGTTGTGTTAGTCAAAAGCATACTCCGTGACAAGTCTACAATGTGTCAAGAGCCCACAACCATGTTCGCACTCAACCTAGTCAAACCAAACACTTTACACTACGAGAAAGAACGAAAGAGAGTCGATTCCACATACGCAAGAGGAAATTCCCCTTGGATTAGCCAACTAAAAGTTTAGCTACTCATAGTAAAGGTAAGAAAAAATATATTGTAAAGACACATGGTAGTGAAATGAAACATGAAACTTGTATTAATGCAAGAAAAGGTTTAAACTACAAGAGCAAAATTGTTCATATCAAAAATACAAAGCTTGAATAGGAAATACTCAAACGTAGAAATGAAAATGCAAGAACACTTATCTAAGCTTGATTACAACTTGAATAAAAGAGATTAGAGTGTAAGAGGGAAAGATTACAAGTAAAATAAACCTTACTACAGTGAAAATGGTAAAGGAAATGTAAAAATCTAACTTTCTCTCTCTAAAATTTCATCTTCAACCTTCGAGCTTCTCTCTCTAAAAGCTTGTAAAAACTGACTAATGGTGTAAAAATCCTCCAATTTTTAATCCATCCTCTCTCCCTCAGTGATGAGTGGGTTTTATACCTACGAATTGTGTACTTTCGGCTTGATGAAATTGCAAGTTTTCAATCATTTTATGTTCATTTTTATTTGTTTTGTGTGTTTTGATGTTATTTGGTAGGAATCATCATTTGGAAGCAAACAAGATCATTTGGAAGGAAACAAGGTCGATTTTGGAAGGATTAGCCCACTAGTTTCCCAAAATTTTTGACACAGTGCCGCTGTTTTTCTCATTTTGGAACATGATCCACTTCGAATCTGAAAAATTTCAAAATATGAAAGTTGTAGATCTGGATGTCTTTTCTATTGTGTCAAAATTTCAGCTCAATTTGACATTGGGATGAAGAGTTATGACAATTCTACGAAAACTGGTCAGGAGCATAAATAAAGAGAGCAGCGCTGTTCCAGCACCCCTACGCCCACACACTGTCCATGTAGCACTGTTTCAGCGCCGTTTCAGCGCAGCTGCGCATGTGCTAGTCCGGGACGCAAAGTTATGACTTGTTTTGACCCGAAATTGGACTCCAATACCTCATATATGCTAGGGTTTGTGTGGGATAAATAGATTCTGACTTTTGGGGCTGAAAACATAGAGAAAACACCAAGGAATTGGAAGAAAACTAAAGACAAGAATCAAGGAATCGACACCAAGAAGATTGGACTTGAAGGCTAGAGAAGGATTGAAGATTGCACCTAAGTTTTCATTTCTTTTCTCTTACTTTTAATTCTTATTTTTCTGAGATGTTGTTTAATT
>CM042201.1:173457-235215 GCA_023539305.1 Ilex asprella | reverse complement strand
TATGAGAGTTTGAACTTAATGAATCTATTCCAACTTATTTTGCATAGGAATATAGCAATTTAATTGGGAGAGATATGCTTATCTAACTATCGGAAGAGGTTTGATAAATAATTTTGAAGTCTCAGTTAACACCTTATTTTGATCAATTTACTAGAAGGAGAGTAGAAAGATTTATACGAAGCATTAGGGGAAGTTGTAATCTTAATTTCTTTTATCTGGGAAATTCAACCCTTGATTATTAAGTTTAGCTTTAGTTTTAAATTAGTGAATTCATAGTTCAACTTCAATTGTTTAAATAAAATTGGATTGATACAAAATTAGTACTTGAAATTTATTAGCAATAATTCTCCGTGGGAACGATACTCTACTTATCACTTTATTACTTGTTGATCGTGTATACTTGCACGTAAATTGTCAATACCTAATTCGGACAACACTCAGCATGTGTGAACTGAATTGGAATGATTGGAAAGAGGTTGGACACTGCCACAAGCAAGTTCAGTCCAAGCATGGTCTTCCCTTGCTTCACCAACCACCTCTCTTCTCTCTCTTGATTTACTCCTCTCCCTCACTTCAAATTTGACTTTAGGGATTTAGGGGTTATGAGAGCATCATGAGGTATCAAACATGTTAGCGTATGGCTAAGAGGACAAAATGTGGGCCCAGAAGTAGGTGGATTCGTGTGAGCAGGTGTGTGAAAAATCTAGGCAAAACTTAGCGGTAAAACGTAAGAAACCCTACTGGTAGGTTTTTTCTAGTAAGATTTTCTACAGGTAGGTTTTTGCATGGCTGAGGTAGAAGAATTCTAGTAGCATGTTCTACTGGTAGATTTTGAATCTTCTACCTCTAGGTTTTGACTGACTTCTACTTGTAGGTTTAGGTTGACTTCTATTGGTAGATTTTGTCCTGCTTTGAGATTTCCTTGGTTCCATGAGGTCCCGAGACATCCTTTAATCAATCTTTTCTTCCCCATTGCCTTTGAGCACCTGATGGGATATTTTATACAAGACCTTACTTGATCTTTACTTAAAATCACACAATTCCCCATTAATTATGAATTTAGAATCATTTTTTCTAATTTTCACTACAAAACAAATAATATAGGTGCAAAAAAGATACATGATATGCAATATTCTATACTCATCACACCTCCAACTTGAGTTTTGCTAGTCCCTAGAAAACTTTATTTTCAAACAACTAACACATAAAAACAACAATTCCATTCATGTTAAACAATTCACCAATCAACAAAATACTCAAATCATAATGCAATTATATAGATGAACTTGGGGAAAAATGAAACAATTAAAATTTGGTTCTTTCATTCATAACTTCATGAGGTTTAGTACAAAGATCTTGAAACAAAAATGCCTTGTGGTCCTAGAGACTCTTCTACTAGGCTGACTACCACTAAACCACTATGTGCAATCTACAAAAAACAACAAAACAATAGTGGTCTCTCCCTATCTCTACTCCTGTGCATCGTCACCTGACTCATCATCATCCCCCTCATCATCGTCATCAGTCTCCTCAACATCGAACTCCTCCACCTCTAAGACAGTCGAGCCCATGTGGGCATAAGTGGATGGTCCGGAGGTGGAAACTGGTGGCACTTCAGGGATATCCTCTCCAGGAATAGTCCTCTCGAAGATCCGGGTGACCATCGTCGTCAGCAGCTGCATAGTCCTACTAAAATTGTCCAGCCTCCCCTCAATCGCATCGAGGTATTGAGGGACCTTGCGGGGTGGAGCAGCAATTGATAGCCCAAAAATGGAAGGTCCCGTTGTAGGTGGCTCAGCGCTTTCTTCCCTCTAGGCAGACCCTCCTATCATGGCCGACCTCTTCTTATTATTGTACTTGCCTATAGCTCCAAACTCCGGCAAGAGTGTCACATTGGTGGGGCTACCTTTTACTTTTTTATGGCGATAGATCTTTGTGACAAGGCTAGCATAAGGGAGATTCACCTTCGACTTTATAGCCTGGGCATACTCGTTTATCACCTCCCAAATCATGAAGACAATATCCATCCTCTTGCCCAATATGAAACATGGACAAGGGCTAGTTTCTCCTCCTCTGAAATCTTCTCTGCACCCTGATGTTGCAAATTGTAATGGAGTACCTTGTTCATTACCCCGTAAGAGTGCTTGAGTGCCCCAACTTAGATTTTTCCCTTAAACTATGTTGGGTCCTCATATCAAGCTTGCATATTCCTGAAGTGATTTCCTCCCTTGGGTGTTGTGAGGATAGACCGTGGTGTTGGGAGGAGGTTTTTCGTAATGCAATGCATCTACAATGACTCCCGAGGTGATCCTCTTCACCTTCCTTCTCACATTGGTTTTCAAAAAAAATAATAGAGCACCTTCTCTTATTACTTGAGGAATTGCAAAAAAAAAAAAAAATAGTCATATACATCTTGTATACCCTCATAGAAATCTTCATCCTCCACACACATAGGGACTTTCAAGTCAAAAGTCATCTACCTCTATGGTAGGACTTGTTTCAACTTCACTTGTGGAAGTTTCTCTAGTGATCAGAGGAGTATAAACCAAAAAAATCCATGAAATTCTCTTCATCATCACTAGAAGAGGAGTCAACACTTGAGTTTGACTTATTTTCACTATCGCTCCAAGTTGCCTTCATGGTTCTCCTCTTGTCTTTGGGTGAATCTCTCTTCTTTCTATTGGGGCATTCCGATGCAATATGTTCAAATCCTTGACATTCAAAGCATTGAAAATCTTGCCCCTTGCTCTCAACTTCTTTGCGAGAGTCTATTCCCCTTTTAGGAGTAGATCTACTAGTTTTTTCTCTCGACCTTGGGGACTCGACATTACTAGCCTTGAAGTTTTTTTTTAACTTTCTTGCAATTAAGGCTAGGTCCTCATCTCCTAATCAAGGTGACATGGATTTATATCTTCATTGATTTGTAGAGCTTAAGGTAATGCCCTTAGCTTGATTTGAGGATAAAAGGTTCATCTCAAAGGTTAATATAGAGCCAAATAGGTCTTCCAGCGAAATCAACTGCATGTTAACACTTGTTTCCAAGGGTGTGACCTTAGCATGAAACATGCCAGGTAGAGATCTCAAGTTTTTTTGCTTGATGGCCACATCGTCAAGCATGGTACCTAAAAAAAATTATGAATTTACAATATCATATAATTTAGCATAAAATTCACTAAATGTTTCATCATCTTGCATCCTCAAAGTTTCAAACTAAGAGGTGTACCCTTGGAGTCTAGACATCTTCATCGTGGGAAACAACTAAGATGTCCTATGCTTCCTTTGAACTTTCATAATTTGCAATCCTTCAGAACTCATTCAGTGTCATCGCATTGAATATCGTATTAAAGCCTTTAGAGTTTCACCCCACAAACTCATTCTCATTTTTAGTCCATACCTTTGGTGACCACCATTTCATCACCTTCAATTTGGGTGGTGGTGGTAGGAGAGCTCCAACCCTATTGCATAGCTACCTAAACTCTCTTATCAATTGATTTTATAAACACTTTCATACGAGCTTTACAAAATGTAAAGTTAAAACCATCAAAGGGAGGTGTTCATGTGATAAGCATATAATATTGCATATCATATATCTCTTTGCACCCATTTATACTTGCTTTTGGGGTGAAAATGGGAAAAATACATTTAAACTCACTTTTAATGGAGATTCGTGTGATTGTAGGTAAAGAGCAGGTAAGGGCGTGTATTAAGCGTCTCATCAAGTGCTTAAAGTCAATGGAGAAAAAAGAAAGCTTAACGAATGGCACGAGACATCAAGAGACCAAGAAAATGCCACAATCGGAGAAAACCTACCAGTAGGTTTAGTGCACTGGAATTCTTCTACTGCAACCCATTCCAAAACGTACCGGTAGATTTTGCCCACTGGAAAAAACCTGCCGGTAGGTTTTTTATCGTTTTACAGGTAAGTTTTGCCCAAAAATGCCAGAAGCCTACAAACTCAACTCCACATAATTCGGGGGCCCACCTTTTGTCATCCCACACATGCCCTCACATCTATGACACACCATGATGCTCTCTTACACCTAAAGCCTGATTTTGGAAGAGAAAGCATGGAAGAGGTAAGAGAGAGAATAGGAGTGGTTGGGGGAAACATCAAAGAGGAATGGTGGGCCTTTGGCTGCTTGTAGCAATACCCATGCCCTTTCCAATGATAGCAAGTCAATTCTCATAGACCAAAAGAGGGTTATGGATGAATTTTGACCAAGACATTGATATATTATTCAGTTTTTACACAAGTTTATAGAGAGAAGCTCAAGGAAGAAAATGAATTTTTAGAGAGAGAAAGTTAGGTTTCCATAAGTCCTCCACCATTTTCATTCTAGCAAGATTTTAAATACTTGTAATCTTTCTTACTTTCACTTTAAACTCTTTCATTCAAATTGTAATCTATTTTAATCAAGTGTTTTAGCATTTCAATTTCTACATATGGTTATTTTTCTCTTTAAGCTTGTAATTTTGGGTATGAATGAAATTGTTCTTGTAGTCAAAACTTTTCCTTGAATAAATACAAGTCTTATCCTTTATTTCACTACCATGTTTCAGTACATTAGACTTTTTCTTGTTTGGATCATGAGTAGCTAGAAATTTAGTTAGCTAATCCAAGGGGAATTTTCTCTTGGGTATGTGAAATCAACTCTCTTCCATTCTTCCTCATAGTGTAAAGTATTTGTTTTGACTAGGTTGAGTGTGGATGTGGTTGTGAGCTCTTGATACACCGTAGACTTGTCACGGGGTATGCTTGTGCCAACACCTTCACAATAGTCTCTCACTTCCTACGAATCAATCAAATACTGAGACACCATTAGTTGAATGAATTAAGTTGATTTGGCATTCCAATTGGAATGACCTCTATAGATTAGCCAACCTTGTTTTCTTTCATTTTTACCAAAACACAACTCACCAAAGCACAATTCAAAAGACTTTCTCATTTTCATTTCTTTAAAAATCACCCTTCACAAAATTTTTACCTAACTTCCCTGAGGTGATGACTTTGGAATACCAATTTCAAGTAAAAAACGATATTGCAAGTCTCTCTTCGCTTGGGGACCACTTTTGCGTGCGTACACACGTTTTTGTTCACATATACAATTTTTCTCATTTCTTGCATTGAACCCAAAGGAGAGTGACACTCACCTACTCGTATAAGCCACATACGCACAATCGGGATTATGTTTTGAAATTAGGGTGAATCGCATCATTCAATTGATTTTCCTTCCTTTTGAGATTCCATTCAAAACTAACTTGCAGTAATGATAGATTCCTTGGAGGCAAACTAGGCAAGTAAGCAAAAAATAGATATGCCTACTTAGTTTCTTATAATCGTAGGAAAACCAAACCACTCTCTGATACGAATTATTTTTCCAGGAGGGGAAAACTGATATGAATCTTCCCTCATGATTATACATGTGGAGACCAAGACACTATACCAATAGAGGGTGAATAGGTTTTTCCAATTTTAGCCCAAATTGATTGCCAATTAAAATCTATGTATATCACAAGTTTCTCAATCAAATATGGAATTTAACAATAAGAAACCCTTTAGTCACCATAACCACCTCCACTATGAGGATGGAATTTAATTAATCTTCAATTAATTTACTCTCAATCAATTTGATAGCGATCCCAAATCCCCAAACCCAATTGCACAACTATGGTTGAATGAATGTTAATTAATCAATAAAACACACATAGTGCGCGTGTGTGCAAACAATCACACGTGTATACAATAGAAAGTAAAGAGCATGAGTGATTTGTTGACGCAAAAAACCCTTCTCAGGAAAACTCATAGGGAACTTTTTCAGTTCACCAAAGTCTAATCCACTACTCTCCAAGTCAACATATAAGTACTTGACTTATACATCAACCAATACCATGGTTAGATGCTTATTTCCTTGATATGTCTTTTTGACAAAAGTCCCTCTCCAACGTTTGGTGTAGCTTCACTTTGACATCACTGCCTCATGGATAATCTAGGCCTCGAGCAATTATTGGCACGCCAACAATCATCAGTAAGCACATGCCAACGGATTTTTTAACCAACAAGTTCTTCTTCTCCAAGTTGTGAAGTTAGGTAGAATCACTAGAGGTAGCCTTTGGATCTAAGGAATCTAGGTTTTGGTGGAAGCTCTCAAGGTAGAGGAATGAATTTCCCTCTTTGAAATCTCTCTTAAGGCTTAAGAGGCGTAACCTAGATGTGGGAAAGGCTTTCCCTATCTAGAATAAGGATAGTCTTAGTAAATAAGAAAACTCAGATTCGTGAATGACCGCTTAATTGGAAAGAGGGTGGTCATCATTGGAGTAAAAACAATGTTTCAAACATGACTAAGGTTAACATCTCTCGAGCAATAATGAGACCACCTGAGCAAGACAATAGAGCGAGTCCTGCACTGCCTTCCGTGGCCTTTTCTCATTTCTTTCCCTAAGTCCTAAAGAAACCGTTCTAGCAAAAACTAGCTAGTATAGATCGGTCCCTACAAGTTTTTAATCATAAAGCCATGCAAAAATTTGACCTCTTTAGAACTAAAGGATGTTGCTCAAATAAGGGTCTGATTGTGACTCAAACTATGCTTTCAAAAGTTATAAATGGTTTAGAAAAACTTTTCTTTTAAAATCACCAATGAGTTATAATCGGATCACTTCCAGTTCAATTTTCCTTCTAATCATCCTAAGTTTAAATAACCAAGGATTCATCTTAGTTGTCTAGATCATTACCTGTGAAACCCGAAAAAATTAAAACTTAATTAAAAAGGGTAAAACGGTAATTAACTGCTACGATACCAATTGAAAACTCAAATTTTTCTAGAACTGAGATGAAAAAGTGACCTCATCATTGGATTCGTATCATAAAATCTAGTTACCTAATAAATTTTTGTTGAATTCTGAGATAATCAGATTTTTTATATTTTACGATACGATTAGGTGTCACGTGGCTAAAATTATCACGATTAGATTTTATTTGAAAGACCAGAAAAATAATTTAAATTTAGTTGAATAAAAATATACTAGACTTAAGGCGAGGCGAGATTTAATTGATTTTGTAACGCCCCAAAAACTGGGGGTCCTGAATTTAACAAAATTCGGGCAAAGTCTCTTTTGTACGGGGAGCTCTACCCAAAACACAACTTGTGCAATTATGCTACATTGACCTCACCAGGTCCATTTATAAGTAAACATATAACCACATGTAATTTTTCTTTTACATTAAAAAAGTCCATATCCACTTTGGACGATATTACTATATAAAACCATTCACAATCATGAGAGCGACTAAATAACTTCCTAATCAAAAGAATTTAATATATCATTTATCATACATACAATGTCATCCAAAAAAATGTGCCCAACTACGGAACTTCCATCCCCAAAAGAATCAGACAAATTCTGTGCAACGGAATACCAAAAGTATTGGGTTTTACAAAGTCTCAATCTAGAACAAAAGAAGGTAATGCTCTAAGCATCCACTTCACATCTATATCTCCTTCTACTGGAGCTTCCCACTGTGATGGCTCACCAACTTTGAGCTCTTCCTCTAGGCTATTATAATTTGAAAAAGACATTGTTTGTAGGAGGTGAGCACGAAGCTCAAGAGAAAAATCCTTTCAAACCCGAACAAGGTTTGTAAAAGCATATAAAATAGTCGGTCACATTTTACAAATAGTATATATAATATTTGAAGTAAAACAAGGACATTTTAAAACAGATCTCAAGTTTAAATAGCCATAGTAAATTAAATAAACAGTAAAAATCAAGTTACAATAAATAACCATTTTCCCACAAGACCTTGTACAATCCCATACTTCCACAAGTCCTTGTAGGAAACTATTTTCCACAACAATAACAGTAATCCATAACTTGAATATTCCACAACAATATGTATATGTATCTCAAACATGATGCGAGGCAAACCCCATGAATCAACACATTGAGTAATATCTAGCCCACACACACATACAAATCTTCTCGAAGATATCCATCCTTTAGGAAGGGCGTATGTCATACCAACGACAGTGACGTATCCAAACCAGACATTAGTATACTAACCCTCTGTCTCAATACCCGTGACCAATAGCGGTTTAGTCTTATCAAAGCACTAACCCCACTACGAGTGCTATAAAAAGTTCAAACACACACGGAGTATGAAGAACGTCAACCCACTCTATGATATCTCGTCAAAGGCCACCCATGGTCATCCCACACTCATAAGAGATACAATATCAAACTCAATTTCTCAATTTACAAGCATATCTCAAAAATCCCCAAATTTATCATATGACAATTCCAATAACTAATTATGAAAAATACAAGAGATCACAACAACATCATTTTATTACTCAACACAAAGCACTATGGTTTCGAAATCAATAATAAAGGAAGAATTTAAGAAGAAAATCCATCACTCTCGAAAAACTAGGGTTTTAAAACAAGAGATTTCATGGGTATTCAACCCTAACTTTGTTCAAAACATGTAATCTTTGCAAAAACACTAAGAGGTGATGATTTCATATTATATATATAACATTTAGAGGCAAAACATACATATATAACTACCCTAACCGCAATGAACAAGAATGGAAGAAAATCCCTACCTTGAATCAAAATTCCAAGTAAGAACCCAAGCTCTAGTGACCTCCTTATTCACTTTTCTTCCTCCCTTAATCTTCCTCTAAGGTTCCAAGAGGTGTGGGGTGAGAGTGGAGTGAAAGAAATGAGGGAAAATGGGATAAAATGGTGTTATAAGGTCAGCCAAATCCCGATTTTTACTGTTCACAGGTTGTTTGGGTTTTCTCCAAAATTACTGTTTTGACACTAAAAATCTCGAATTTGATCCATATGACTATCCTAAAGTTTTTCGACGTTCGAGATTCATTTTTAATTTATTTTAACCTAAAAACATTTATTTTTATGATTTATCTCAAAACTAAAATACGTTTACACTCAAAACACTAAAATTAATTTGTTTTCTTAGTTACCCTTATCAACCTTAAATACCTCCAAAAATTAAATTTCACAATCAATTTGTCTCCCTAGTATTTATTCCTACTATTACAATTTATAGGATTCATGCATACCTCATCACTTATGTTAGCATTTCAAAAATAATTACTTGATATATAAAGATAAGAGTGTGGGGGTTTACAATCCATTCCCCTTAAAGAAAATTTTGTCCTTGAAACTTACCTTAAGTAACAAACAAATGAAGTTACTTCTCTCACATCACCAGCTCAGGTTCCCAGGTAGCTTTCTCCACCCCATGATGTTGCCACAAGACTTTCACCAATTGAATGAATTTAATGCGAAGCACCTTTTCCTTGGTATCAAGAATCTTCACCGGTTGTTCCTCATATGTTACTCCAACTTGAACTTCAATATCCTCCAAATTCACGACAGACGTTGTATCCGATTGACACTTTGTTAACATTGAATCATGGAACACATCATATACCCCTAAAAATTGAGCTGGTAACCGAAGTTGATATGCCACTTTGTCCACTGCTTGATCACTTCAAATGGTCCGATATACCTTGAAGCTAATTTTTCCTTCTTGCCAAATCTAAACACTCCCTTCATGAGTGACACTTTGAGGAACATGTAGTCCCCCTGTTGGAATTCCAAGGGTGTTCATCTTCTATCCGCATAACTTTTCTGTCTACTTTGTGTCGTGCGTAGTCTCTCCCGGATGACTTGAATTTTCTCCGTACTCTTCCGAACAATTTTTGGCCTAAACAAGTTACTCTCTTCAGCTTCTAACCAATAAGTCAGGGATCTACATGGTCTAACGTACAAGGTCTCATAAGGAGCCATTCCAATGCTTGTCTGATAGCTGTTGTTATACGCAAATTCCATCAACGGCAAATGCTCCCCCCAACTTCCCTTGAAATCCAACATGCAAGCCCATAACATGTCTTCTAAAATTTGTATCACCCTCTCGGATAGGCCATCCATTTGGGGATGAAATGCGGTGCTAAAGTGTAACTCTATCCCCATAGCTCGTTGTAAACTTTGCCAGAATTACGCCACAAAGCAAGAATCACTATCCGACACAATGGAGAGCGGAACCCCACGTAATCTAATAATCTCGCAGATATAAAGCTTGCTCAAGGTCTCTAACGTATTAGTGGTTTTCATACTCAAGAAGTGAGCGGATTTGGTAAGTCTATCAACATTGACCCATACTGCATTATGCCCTCACGACGTTCGTGGAAAGCCAGACACGAAGTCCATGGTGATGTGATCCCACTTCCACTCTAGGATAGGTAAGGAATGTAGTAATCCTCCGGATTTTTTATGCTCCACCTTCACCTGCTAACACACTGCACATCGTGCTATGATCCTTGTCACATCCTTCTTCATTCCCTTCCACCAATATTGACGCTTCATGTCTCTATACATTTTTGTGCCGCCGAGGTAGATAGCAAACTTAGAGCGATGACACTCTCCAAGTATCTCCTCCTTTAAGGACTAATCATCGGGTACACATAACTTTTCCCCATATCTAAGTTCTCCATTCCTCAAAGACTAACCTTCAACTGCTTGCCTAATTTCAAATTTAGCTTGAATCAACTCTAAGTATGGATCCAAGCATTGCAACTCCACAACCCTACGTTAGAGGGTAGGTTAAGCCACAAGGTTAAACAATCATGGCCGGGATCCATCTTCTCTAACCCATAGATTATAGTCTCCAAGGCCCTCCACCATCTTCCATTTACTTGTAAGAGCATTGAGTTCACCCCGAGACTATCTGCTAAGTGCATCTGCGCACATTAGCCTTCCCAGGATGGTAGTTGAGTGTGAAATCGTAATCTTCTAAATGCTCAATCCACCTTTTTTGTCGAACATTCAAGTCTTTCTGTGTGAATATATACTTGAGGCTCTTATGATCAGAAAACACTTAAAACTTTTCTCCATATAAGTAAAACCTCCACAACTTAAGCCCGAAAACCACCGCGGCTAACTCCAAGTCATGAGTGGGATAGTTCTGCTCATGAATCTTGAGTTGCCTCGAGCCATATGCAACTAACTTGCCTCCTTGCATTAACATGCAACCCAAGCCTCGTAGTGAAGCATCGGTGTAAACATCATATCCTTCCCCACTGTTCAAAATAATAAGGACAGGAGTCGTCGTCAACTTCTCCTTCAAGGTGCGAAAGGCTAGTTCACACACTTGAGTCCACATGAATTTCTTCCCCTTCTTTGTAAGGCGAGTCATCGGCATCGCAAGCTTTGAGAACCCTTCTACAAACCTCTGGTAGTAACCTGCTAAAGCCAAAAAACTACGTACTTCTGTCACATTCTTCGGTGGTTCCCATTTCATCACGACTTCAATCTTAGCAGGGTCAACAACTACCCCATATTCAGATACCACATGACCTAGGAATTTTATTTCCCTCATTCAAAACTCGTATTTACTCATCTTGGCATACAATTTATGCTCTCTCAATGTCTGTAACACAATAGAGAGATGAAGTGCATGTTCCTCTTGAGTCTATGAATAAATCAATATGTCATCAATAAACACAATGACAAATTGATCAAGATACAATCAGAATACCCAGTGCATCAAATCCATAACGGCTGCTGGTGCATTAGTCAGTTCGAACGACATCACCGTATATTCAAAATAACCATATCGGGTACTGAAAGCTGTCTTAGGAATGTCTTCCTCCTTGATCCGCAGCTGATGATATCACATGCGAAGATCAATCTTGGAGTAATACTTAGAGCCCCTCAACTGATCGAACAAGTCATCAATCCTTGGCAATGGATATTTGTTCTTCATTGTAACTCGATTCAACCTTCGGTAATCTGTGCACAATTAAAGTGTCTCGTCATACTTCTTCACGAAAAGGACCGGGGTTCCCCAAGGTGAAGTGCTTAAACGAATAAATTCAATGGCCAACAAATGATCTAACTGCTTCCTTAGCTCCTTCAACTCTAAAGTTCCATTCGATAGGGAGCAATGGATATGAGTTCGGTTCTCCAATAGAGGTCGATTTTGAACTCAATCTCGCGTTGTGGGGGTAACCCAGGTAATTCATTGGGGAAAACATCCAGAAAATCCAATACTATCATCACTACGTCCGGTTTGGGATCTATCCCGATCATTCCCATCAAGCTAGCCAAGAAACTCAATTTACTCCCCGCCTTAGTTTTCAAAAATTTACTTCCCATAGTAAAAAATGGATGGAAATAATTGTGCTCATTCATGAAAGTAAAAACTACCCCTCCCGACAACTAAAATAAAATTCGCTTGCAAAAGCAGTCCATCACCGCACGAAAATTTGACAACAGATTCATCTCAAATATGATGCATTACCCCTTCATATCTAATGCAACCAAATCTACAATCAATTCATGATCCCCAATTCAAAGTACACACCCTGCTAGTATCCAACCGTTCTCCCGTGGCCATGTCAATCCTCAAAGCTTGTTTTAGCTTCTCAAATTCCAATCCCAAATGGAAAGAATATGCAGTGCGTATGAATGAATGTGTAGCACTGGGGTGAAATAAGATTCGGGCTCAAGAATTATAAAGAAGCACAATACCTTCCACTACGGCATTGAAAACATCTTCCTCCAGTTGAGTCAAAGCAAAACCCTTCCTTGATTGGCGCCTCCGGAGGCTTGAGCTTGTAACGACCTCTGTTATGTTGGCCTTTGTAGAGGTGGCTTGTTTGTTGGTACTTACTCGGTTGCTTGATTGGTCCTTGGAGGAAACAAGGGGCATCTATGTTTGAAGTGCCCAAATTCTCTGTATACAAAGCATTGGCGAGGGTCAGTGCTTGTTCTAATCTGAGTCACTCGATCTCCTCGAGCTTTCAGAACTCTCTATCCATCTGCCTAGTCTAGACGTCAGTATGGTGATGCCCGCTACACCACTGGTGCTAGTGTCTGTCTTGATCAAACCTCCTCTCGTGAAGCTCTTTCGTCGTTGGTTGTCCTCTACATCCCTCTCCACAAGTGCAACTCTGTCGACAAGTTCCCCATAGTCCCGAATCTTTAGAGCCACCAAATCCTCTCGGATGACCAGCCTCAAGCCCTAATCAAAGTTTTTGGCCCTGTCGATCTCAGTAGACATAAACTCTGTAGCATAACGGGATAACTCATCAAACCTCCTCTCGTTGTCGGCCACCATCATGCTGCCCTGTCATAGAGCAAGAAAATCGGCCTTCATTCTGTCTCTAACTGATTCCAGAAAGTACTTATCTTGGAAGATTTAATCGAACTCCTCCTAAGTGAGTGCATTGGTGTTCCTCTTTCTCTTTACTGAATCCCACCAATGGTCGACCTCTCCCTCAAATAGATATGTCGCCAAGCCGACCCTAAGGTACTCGGCAACTCCCATGCCATCACATACCTTCTTCACCCGGCAGATCTACCTATCTACATCCAAGGGATTGGAGCTTCCTTGGAAAGTGGGTGGGCGTTGCCTTAGAAACTCTCGAGGAATGACCATTCTCCGATTTTCATCCCTGTTACCCGGTACTTAGGCTAGTGGATGAGCCCCACCATTGTGATTGTAGTTGTTGTTTCTGTTCTGGTGTTGCACCAGAGTGGTGAGTTGCATCAAGCATTGATATATGCTATTTAAGGCATCGGGAGGTGACGGTGGTGGTGGATTTGCTTGACCTCCACGACCTCGACCACGTCCACGTCCTCGCCCACGTTCACCGTCCATCCTGCACATCAATTCACAATTTAGTTTCCTTAATGTGCAAGACATCTTAATCATCACTTTAATCTAAAACATAAGACTTGTGAAAAATTTAGATTAAGAATTTAATTCAACCTAGTCCTAAGCCTCTAGTGGTAATCCATAACTTACAGCTCCCATGTAAGACCTGAAGCCTAGGCTCTGATACCAAAATTTGTAACACCCTACCCTCCACATGGCATAATATTGTCCTTTTGGGTCCACTAGCCCTCACAGTTTTGTTCCTCCCAGTAACCCTGGAAAAATACCTTATGTCATGTAAGGCGAGGGGCTTACAGATAAACGCAGTAACTTTTCCCTCCCTAACCGATGTGGGATGCCAGAATCTCACAAGATCGATAGAAAAATCCTCTCAAACTCGAACAAGGTTTAGAAAATATTTATAACAAGTCGGTCTCATTTCACAATTATCATATGTAACGTTTGACAGAAAACAGTGACAATTTATAAGATCTCAAGTTTATACAGTAGCAATATACTGAATGAAGAAGTAAAACTATGATAGTTGAAATGATCTTGAGTGTTCAAAATACAATTAATCAATGACAGGATTAAACTTGTAAGAAGTTGAAGCAATTAAAAAATAACTCAGTAACATCATTCTATATTTTCATGTATGTTGGTTGTTTCTCTGAAATCTACACAATAATTCTACCTCATTCACCCATCACATCCACACAATCTCAATCATTCCCCGCAGAGCACATCACAAACACTTTAGGAAGGGCGAATACTTCCCAAAATAGGTATACCATCCCTCAGCCTCGAACCTATGTGAACAATAGTGGTTGCTCTCACAAACAATAATCCACTACAAGTGTTAGAAAATCATATCACCCCCACTAGGATAGACTAAACTCTACCACTCTACGGAAATTTTCGAAGGCAATTCAAGTCCGTCACAACAAACCATACAACAGATACAATACCAACCATTTTTTCAAGTCATAAGTAAATCCAAAAATCTCCAAATTTCATATCCAAATTCACATTCATTTTTCCAATGGAACAATTTAAGAAAAATGAGCAAGATATCATCAAATATATAATTTTTAGTATTTAATCAAGACTAGAGTTTTGAAATCAAGAACAAGTGAACATTAAGAAGAAAAATCAATATTTCTCAAAAACTAAGGTTTTTATGGCTATCAAACCATAAATACCTTCCAAACAAGGTGATATTTGTAAGAACTTCAAGAAACCAGTATTTCAAAGCATATATCTAAGATTTAGAAACAAAACATACATATCTATAAACCTCAACCTCAATAAACAAGAATGGAAGAAAATCCCTACCTTCTTCCTTAGTTTGGTGTGAAGAACTTGAGATTTTGATTTTTTCCAACTTGAATCAACACTCTAATCTCTTGTTTTTCCCTTCCTTCTTCCTCTCAAAACCTCACTAGGTTAGAAATGTTGAAATGGGGCAAATGGAGGCATGTTTAAGTATTTATAGTGGAAGAAATGACCTCCTTTGTCCGATTTTGAACTCCCAGATCCGTAAGTCACGTTTGAATGCCATTTGGCGTTCGAACGTCAATAATGCAAATTATTGATTTACGTTCGAACGTCATTTGGCGTTCAAACGTTGGTTGCTTGCAGTATTTTTTCATTTCCAACAGAGCTTATCAGACACCAAAGTAGTAGGGCTCACGGTCGTTCGAACGTCAATTCACGTTCGAACGACATCCCAGTTTCTACTGAAACTTTTAGTGATGTTTTGGCATGTTTAGAGATCGATTTCGAAAAAATTTGTGAAATAATCTTTTGTAGCCCTGGAAGTCTAATATCTACTAAATTTCAAATCAAACGGAGGTTAGGATAAAAAGTTATGGTCCAAATACTAGGAAGTGTCTAAAATCCTTTCTACCCAAATTTTATTTAAAGTGCGTTTTCACTGCGGAATACTTCCAACTTCTACAACATACCCTATTACTTCAACTAACAATTTTATCTATACTCTTACAATCTACATAGTTCATACATACATAATTACATATATAAGAATTACTAAACCATTACATTACTATGTTAATATAAACATATGGGAGTTTACATTTACTAAGTCACTTTCCAAAAGATATACATGCATTGATCATGCAAAAAGCTAGGTATGTCAGAAATTTAGAAATTTTTGAAAGTCAAGCACGACCCCTATATGGAAAAACTACATATGCTAAACACCGACAAGCAAATTGTCTATGTGCTTGTGTAAGATGTGGTTGTATAGAACATTTGAGACAATATAATCAATGTGTGGAACCAATTTCAGGTCGAGCACTAGATCGATTATGGTGGATTAGGTATGGGCTGAGTATGGATTATCCTAAGACGCCATCCTATTCTACCCCAATGTTAACAAGATACGTAAGAAATGAAGTTAACCGTGTCACTGGTGTTATTGATCCAGATAGTTCTGATGCTGACTAGATATGATCAACAAGATGTATAGTTTTGGATATAAATGTATATAGTTATAAATAAATGTAAATAACTATAGAATAAATAAGGAAATTAGGAAATAATAAATAACAAATAAAATAATAATAAACCCAATTTTTTGGAAAGAAAAAGATTGGTTAGTAAAGCTTTGTAGAATATATAAAGTTATATCTAATTTTGTGAATTGCATGAATTTAAAGGAAAAAGAATAGAATTATAGAAAATCATAGAAACACTCTGTAGTCACAAACCAGAAAATTCAAAAAAGCCAAAATTTCCAAAGGAATAACCCTCAAATCTGCAACACTCAACAGTTTTTCCTCAAATATTCTCCGATTATTCACTTGCCCATAACATTTTGAAGATATTTACCAATTGAAATCTATTGAAATGAAGTATTTGAAGAGAAATCAAGAAAAACATGGATTCAAGACGACAAACAAGAGGGTCTTCAAACAGAACACGAAGGGATCAATCTCCGCAACCTCAAGCACCTCCACAACAACCTGGACCAGAAAATGACTTCAATGAGGTGATGTTTGAGAATTTTGAACAACAAGACTGGTATGATACTAATTTTCTGACTAAAACTATTATTTCTGAAAGACCAATTATTTTTTAAGACTTTGAGAACTTAGGAATAAGACAAATTCTTGATGCAAGAGGATGGTTACATTATGTTAGATTATATGTTCCTTCTTATGACTGCTTAGTTGGAGAATTTTATAGTAATGCTGAGATAATTGAAGAAATGCAATTACGTGTGTTCGTACGAGGTAGTTATTTTCAAGTTACACCGAATACTAGAGTCAATTTCATTCAACCCATGCAGAGAGCAGAAAACCCACAATACCCATACGCTCGATTACATGATTTGAATGTCATAGGGAAAGAAGTGACAAGGAACCCATAATTTGCTTGGGGTAGACCAAACAAATACATAAAGCAAGGAGACCTGACTGATAAATACTGTGCTCTGAATTTGTTAATAGTATCCATTTTGCTACCCTGAGCCCAAAAGAATCAAATTTATACAGAGCAGGCTTATTTCTTATATGCATTTGGGATGGGACACACAATTGACCTGCCGAACTTAATCATGAACCAAATGATACTTGTCGTGGATAGAAAGAAATCATCACTCTCATACGCTATCTTAGTTTCTTAGCTATACAAGAATGAGAGTGTGATCATTGATCTGATATGGAAGACAATGGACTATTTTGGAGCATTGGATAAAACTTTATTGAAAAAGAGTCATGGAGGACAACCGCAAGACCAACCTGAAGCACCACTTGCACCCCAAGAGGAGCCATTCTAGGTACCTGAAGAATTCATCCCACAAGAACAACCACCACCACAAGAAGATCAGCCATACATACCAGTGGATGACAGAACTGATAGAAAAATCTTACTAGGATTGGAGACCAGCATTACTCAAATCAATCAACGTACGGATGAATATGAACAGAATCAAGCTGAGATTTTGAAATTATTTAAGGACCATTTTGGAGGAGGACCTTCTACTTCCTAAGCAAACTAGAGATTCTACAAAATAATTTGCTATCTTTCACTCATCTTTTTAATTATGCACTTTTAGTTTAGGCACTTGATCTTTAATTTATGTCTTGCACTTGTTTGTTTTAAAAACTTAGTTGTTTTTAACTTATGTATGTTTTGAACTTGTTTGTTTTGAATTTATATGTGTTTAAGTTTGTTTTTGTTATGAAGCTTATGTTTTGAAAGGTAGGATGATTATGTCATATAATTTACAGTTGAATTAGGTTAATATTCCTATGTGTTGTAAAAATAGTCTTAATCAGATCACACGGGATTTTCATATTTTAGTTGTATATTATCTTAATATTTTTGTTTAAACTTACTCTAATAAAGCACAAATAGATTTCTTTATTTCAGAAACCTTGTGAAATATTACATTCTTTGGATATATAGTGGAGATGTATAACCAATAGAAGAATTTGAGTCAATCTTTCTTGGAGATATATTCTACATCTACTCAAGTAAACATCTTCGATTCTACGGTAAAATTTCTTTGAATAATCTCATTAATTTTGTCTTGATTATAACTTGTTAGATTATATTATTAACATTGTCTTTAAAATTCTTTTATGTAGGAAAGATACAGAAGAATAATTTCTGAAAAATGATCTTAAGCCATTTTTAAATAACTTGAGCCTCGACCATTTCTTTTACAAAATTATATCCTTAGTTAGTTGTGATTGAGCCTATAAAAATAAATTCTTTTCATGAACCTGAAAAATACCCGAGCCACATGAAAATATATTAAACCTACCTTTGCTATAAAACCCAGGTAAATTTGAACTTTTTCAAAAAAGGGCAAGATGGTAATTTACCACTATAATACGTATTTAAAATACTCATGTTTTAAACCTTGGATGAGGAAACGAAGTTTGCCGTTGGACTCGTGTTGCGAAATCTAGTCACCTTGTCGAATTTCGTTGAATTTAGTCGAACTTTTTACACGTCGTTCAAGACGACTAAGAGGCGGATGACCTCTTAGTGGTCCCCAAAAATAAATATTTTAAATTTAAGTATGATTGGACTAAAGTACCAATAAAAATAATTTGGACTAAACACGGAATGTAATAAATCATTTCGGGGCGAAAAACTGACCCGAAAGTCAAAAATATGCGGTGAGACGTGGACCGCTCATTTGTGACTATAATTATCGAACTAAATCAGATATTTAGGCACAAATATCTCCATTTTTCAGCCTCCACACGTTTTTGAAGGAAGAAGAGAGAAAAGAAGAGAAAAATGAGATTTCCAAACTTCCTTCGTCGATTCTCGGAGTTCCGTCGGTCGGAATCCATCGAGCCAAGAACTAAAGTCGATCACCGCGACGAGGGCTATGTCTACGTACCAAGAAAATTGGATTTTACTGAAGATCCAAAGAAAATATTTTGGAGAAATCAAGTTCTTGGACTATTGTTGGTGTTCTTGGAAGTTCTATCACTTTCTCCACGCTACAAGAGGTAGGGTTCTTCCTACTTGGGTTTTATTCTTACCCTAAGGGGTTGTTTTGTGCACTTCCTTGTGGCTGAATTTAGGAACTGATTTAGGACTGTTTATGGTCTGTTTTGTGCACTCCCTTGTGGCTGAAAATATGGATTGTTATTTGGCTATATTTTTGACTGAATTTGAGGTTGCTTAATGGGCTGTCTAGGGGCTGTTTTGCGCACTAATTAGGGGCTGTTTGTGCACTAATTAGGGCTATTTTTGGACTGTTTTATTCTTATCCTAAGGGGCTGAAATTGTGGCTTCAAGGGGCTGTTTATGAGCTATATAGAGGTTGTCCAAATGGCCTGTTTTGGACTGTTTTAGTGGCAGAAATGAGACTATTTTTTAGGCCATTTCATGGACTATTTTTAGGCCACTTTATGGAGAATTTTTAGGCCACTTTGCGAACTATTTCTAGGCCACTTTACGAACTGATTTTGTGGGTTATTTTGTGTTGATTTTTTTGCGATGTTATGTGTTATCATGCGCCTTGTGATTTAAGTGTGTTATTGGCATAGATTATGTAATAACATGTTTGTCAATTGTGTTGAATATAAATGTTGATACATGCTAGTTGATGTTTTGACATTATGATGAAATTATGGAGATTATATGTATATGATATAATTGTCCATGATACATGTTGATATGTTATTTAAGTTGTCCATTTGGCATTCATTATATATTGGGCATGACTTTAGCATCACATTCATGGGCATAAGTCATGAGTGTGGGTGTGTGGTATGCATGGTTAATCAAACACCTTGTTTGGTGGTTGGTATGTGGGCTCGTGAAAAAAGTGATCAAAGATTCCCTTTAAGTCCCATGGTTACATGGAAGAAAACTTGTGTTGGGTATAGCAAGCAGGGCTAAACTCTCCCTCAGGTGCAAAATCCGGTTACATGGTTCAGGCACTTTTCGGCAGTGAAATTCCAGAAAAGTGTTGGTGTTTACGGAACTGGTGGTTGAGATACCAAAATCCGTTGCCCAACCAAACACAAGATTTTGTTTTTTAAAAGTACTCATTCAATGAGTAATACCCATCAATGATTTGGTTTTATAATGAAACAACTTTTATTTCAAACGACTATTGAATGGATTTTTCATCAAATGACGGTTCATTTCACAAGTGCATTGCATTGTGTTGTGGGAGCCGGTGAGGACTTGGGTTAAAGTTGCATGAATGAGTCTCATCTCATTTCATAGCATGACATGATAAATTCTAATATAAAGTTGCATATTCTTACTTGGAATATTGATGAGAATAAATGTTGTATGTAAACATTGCATGTGCACTTAGGTAGGGAGTAGCCTATGTAGGAATTACTTTACTGGGCATGGCTCACCCTATACAGGAAGACAATTTCAGGTACGGGTTATACGCCAATAGACGGCACTCACTCGGGCACTTAAGGAAGAAAAGTCAACTTATGACTTTCAATCCTTTTCTTTTGTAAAATTAGACTTGTAATTAAATTTTGGCATGTAGTGTGTAAAATAAATTATAACAGAGTTTATATGGACTGTTTTAATATAATTGTGTATGTTTTATATGAGTATGGATAAATGGACCCGGTGTGGTCATAATTGAATATTGGACCTCGAATGGGTCTTGTTATTATATGATGCACAACTTGTGTTTTGGGTATAGCTTCCCGTAGAAAGGAGACTCTGGCTGATTTTTGTTCAATTATGGACCCCAATAAGAGGGGCATAACGGCACGATGTCGAGTTACTTGGTATCCACGGGTATTTCGCGGGTTGATGGGTAATCAACGGACCCCCAGATTTTGGGGTGCCACATTTGCTACATAATTTTCTTGCACCATCTTTCAAATTAACAGGATATAGAAAAGCAGAAGAAAAAGAAGAAAAGGAAGAAAAGGTAGAAAAGAGAAAAGAAAAAGGTATTGGCTTTTCAAAAGAAAAGAAAAACCCATGAAAAAAATTTACAAAGAAAAACAGAAAGAAAAGAGTCAAGAAAGTGAAATATGGAAAGGATAAACATATAAAAGCCTTATAAGAAAAAGGTGTGCCACAATATAAAGGATAGCTCTTGAATCATGCTAATGTCATTTCTTAAACCATAAACCAATGGCCACATTACAACCCAAAGAAAGTCCTTTTTGATTTCAAAAATCATGTATTTATATTAATCCTATACATCAATAAAGGGAGAATATTAATAATATATCTGATATAGTGTTGATGTTCCGTCATGAGCTTATGTCAAAATTCAATTTTATTCAGATAACCGTTCTTCAAATAAACTACATGTGATACTATTTGCTTTGTTAACAATATTCTAAAATCACATGTAACTATTAAGAGAATATTCACCGTAATGTATATGTATAATTTGCTGAGTGTATTTCAGGAAAGGATTAACATCAAGACTACCATGAAAGATGATAATATTTCTCAAGTGATTTTTGAAAATAAAGAAATCATTACACACACACATAAGTTTTTATAAAAATATATAGATAATGTTACAACTAACATGTGTTACTCTTGCAGTGATTAGAAAAAGGAAGTATTGTAGCAATGCACAGGAATACTAATTTAATTTTAATTGTGAAAAGTATGAGTTATAAACTGCTAACTACTGAAGTTTGCAGGTAGCTTCACTGAAAACCTTCACGAGAAAAAAACCGTCCACTAGAGATCACCTAGGGGTTTAACGGCTTGTTGCATATACTAAATGCAATCGTGAAAAAAGTCTACGAAAATGATTTTATTTATGTTTTATTTCTATTTTTATTTTATGATATAGTTTTTTATAATTTACGTTTACTAGGGACTAGTAAAGTTTAAGTTGGGGAGTGTGATTACCTTAGTTAGTTTATAAATTATATTTATTAAATAAGTCCAATTGATAAGATAAAATAACTAAAAATTATCAATTAGGGTTTGTGCGTAAAGTAAAGTTTTAAATATTTTATGTTCAAAATTTCAAGGTTTAATGCAGAATTACCAGAGAATACAAGGAAGGATATTGTAAAGCTTGAAATAACAAAGGATCAAAGTGTAATAGAAACAAAGGAAGAGACAGCACACGACACATGGACATCCTGCAATGCACCACCATTCGGACGGTGGTGGTGGCATCCAGATGGCCAGCCTTAGCGGTAGAAGCTTATCTCTCCACCTCATGCTTCTTCTTGTCTATAAATAAGGGTGCCCTCCTTCATTTGAAGGGGGCCGGCCTTCCAAGAGCTCTTGAGAGAAATCCAAGGGAAGAGAAAGAGAGAAAAAGAAAGAGAGAAAGAGAAATTGCAATCCAATCAGGTCCGTGATATATTCCAACTGATACTCTGTATTTCTACATTTATGTTGTATCTTTCTATTCGGATAGTTGAACTACCGCGGCTTTTGTGTTTTGACTAATACTAAAGGTGGTTCTGTTTCAGTTGTTGCTTGTGAAAAAAGTTTTAGAGTTAGTATTTTAATTTCAGTTGTAATGAAGACTACCTTGTGACACCCCAAAAATCGGGAGTCCTTTATCAATAGTTGATCAACTATCAACCCACAAAAATACCCGTGAATGACCCACAAGCTGACATCACGTCAATAGTCTTCCCTTAGCCGAGATCATGACCCACAAGTGTAACTCGTGTTCATTTTTCCATTTGAGCCAACCAAGGTTCAATATACCATGATTTGTACTTCATTATAGTCCATATATATCATTTGAGGGCAGGAACACATAGCCCGAAAGCATGGCGAGGCAGTTTTAAAATTTGAGATTTTTTGGAAGAATACCAATACACAGTACCGATATTGTTAGCCTACTGGAAAAGTTGTACAGGTACACTGTACCGGTACTGTCTGCCTTTTGAACAAGGTGGTACCGGTATACAGTACCATTTAATCCATTCCAAATCTTTCCAAAACCAACTCAAACTTATACAACATATATTTTAACATCAACCTAGTTGATACAAGTTCTATTATTTATGATTCCATAGATTTACACATCAAAAATGTAATTCTTTCATAAAAGCTTTACAAAATGAACTGTAAAAGCCACAAGTCGGCTTTCTTCATCCTTAAGACTCGAAATGGGAGCTATCCTCCAGTGTAAACCCCGCACCTAAAATGTTTTCCCACGAAGAGTGAACTACACTCAATAGAGTATCTCCTAAATAAGCTACTCCCCAACCCAAATACATACGAAATGTTCACATGTAACCAATCTATAACTCAAAACATTCCAAGCAAGAATATGCATTCAATGTTAGAATTTACATTGTCATGCCATGAAATGAGGTGAGACTCACTCACGCACATCAACCGAGCCCTTCCCGGCTCCTCAACACATACAAGTGCCAATGTGTATGAATTCGTCATTTATGTTACAAATCAATTGACATTCACCTATCTAGGGTCTTTGTAGGGGTGGAGGTTCATAGACTTACACCAAGGGCCACCCAACCCACACGAAATTTACGGATTTCCACCGAGAGTTCCACATACACCCACACACTTCATGGACCGAACCAAGGGAGTGCGTATCCCAATCACCAGGCCTTGCACTCGAGGGGTCTTCTAGACCTTATTGCTAACTCCAACCCTACTAACCATGTAAACCCGCGAGACTCGGCTAGGTCTTTGAACAAGCTTATTCGAGCCCACCTGTCATCAACCAAGTATGGTGTTGACAACAACCATGCACACTCCCACATAATGCGATGTCCTCGTGCGTATGTGATTGAAGGAAAATAATGTCGTTCCCTACCTCTCAACACCACCCTCAAATATTTATGGCTTATGTGTGAAGGGAGTGTCACTCTCCCTTGGGATGATACGAGAGATAGGAAACAACAGATATGAATAGTGGGAAATGGATGAACAAAATATGTGTGAAATAAAATGTGGAATGTGCACAAAAGCGCTCCCCAATCGCAAGGAGTCTTTCGTAGTCGGTGTTTTACTTGGAAGAGTATTCCAAGGTTGTCTCCTCAGGGAAGGAAAGAGAGTTTTGTGAAAGTGATTTTGCAAAAGTGAAAAGAAAGTGTAAAATCTTGTATTTGAGTTTTGTGTTTGGTTTGTAAATGAAAATGCAAGAAAACAAGTGTTGGCTAATCCAAAGGATTCATTCCAATGGGAATACCAAATCAACTCAAAGCCTTCCTCCAATTGAGCATGAATGAACGATTGATTCGAGGGAAGCTAGGGACGAGATTGGTGAGTATCTAAGCATAACCCGTGACTAGGCCTACGGGATATCAAGGCTCACCAACTCATCCACTCTCAACCCCGTCAAACTGAACCATTTGACTCAAAAGGGAGGAATGAAGAAGAGTTAAAATGAAATCCCCAAGAGAAGGTCTTCCCTTGGATTAACCAACTTAAATACTAACTACTCATATTAAAAGCAAGACATTCATAATGTAAAGAGATAAGGATGAAATGGAGATTAAAACTTAACTAAATGCAAGAAATCTTAAACTAAGAAGAGAAATCAACAATACCCATTTTAAACTAAGAAAATGAAGAACTTGAAAGCATAAATGGTGAAATCTAAGTTACACAACTAAACTTGAAATAGACTTGAAGTAAATGACATTAAGGTAATAAAATGAAGATTACAAGAGTATGAAAGCTTACTACAACAATAGCAAGTGAAATGGGAGAAGAAAATGCAAAAACAAAATTTACTATTCATCATCTTCAACCTTGGAACTCTCTCTCTATATCTACTCCTAAGCTTAGGTAGCCAACTCCCTCTATGGTTGTGTAATGCTGAATATATTGGAGTGTGAGTGATTCCTTTTAGTGCATGATGGTCCCCAAGGTGTAAGAGCAGGCCTTCCCAAGAGAGAGACTGATTTGATTGTGTCTTGAATGCTAGGACAAGCTTAGCCAGCCTCCCCACTTGCCTTGCTCTTCTCACCCATGGCTCATTAATGCCAAGCCTCCAAAGTCATCCAATAGGGTGTAGGAGGCATGTGGTTGTGTAAAAAAATGTTAGGGAACAGGTGGGAGAAGAGTAGTTGGGACCCCCAAGCCGCAAAGTTGAGTTGCAGGCGATTTTGGGCTGTTTCGGGTATGACTACCGGTAGAGTGTGAATGTCTACCTGTAGAGGGCACTCCAGTAGCTTTACCCTACCGGTAGGGTCTACCGGTAGGGTTTCTGCTGTGGACCACCTTCGGTAGAAATGGAATAACTCATGATCGAACCGTTGGATTGAGCTGAAATTTTGACACGATATAGAAGACAGCCAGATCTACAACGTTCATGTTTTGAACTTTTTCAGATTCTTTGTAGATCATGATCAAAATGGAGAACAACCAAGGCAGTGCTTCCCAGTGATGTGGCAGCTGGTGCCTTTGTTCCAAAACACCAATACCTCTTTGATTTCTTCACTTTTAAGCCTCCAATTCTTCATGTATTGTGTCCATGTCATTACCACACATCCAACATAGTTGCAAGGTCCTAAAATCCAACATTTAAGCTATCAAAACATGCAACATCGAGAATTTCACATTATTCATAAAATAGGCTAACACTAAGTAATTAAATGCAAAAGTTGAGTTATAATGAATGTAATGAGGCCATGAAATGTGCAATATTATGTGCTCATCAGTATGCAATATGATGCCTCATTGCAATACAATGCTCAATATGCTTTGATTTACATATGAACTATTCAACACATTACATGAACAATTTTATCCAAGCATATAATTTCGACAATTCCCATAACAAGATTTCCTAGCATGTTATTACATAATCATGCTATCAACAATCTAAATTTGTCAAGGCATAATGTAAACACATAGCATGCCCATAAATCACATTTCTCAAGGAATTACATTAGGCAATTTCTACATATCAAAATTTATGATAGAATTTATTCTACCCAATTCCAATATCCATTTAACCAAATCACCAACAATAGGCAAGTGATATATAATCTATCAACTTACCCATTTCATGTAAACATCCTAGGTTTGGAATCAACCTAAGTAGGAGGAAACCCGACCTATTGAAACGTAGAACAACGTTGAGAAGCTCCGAGAACCCCAAAAATAAGATAGAATCCTCACTCTCCCAAAATTCCATCCTTGGAATCTCGCCCAAACCCGACCTCCTTGGTATGATTTTGTAGCCCTTAGCGAGGAGAACAACTTTTGTTCTTGGTCCGAGTGGATTTGAGCACCCAATCGTCGTAGATCGTAGAGAGAATGTGGAGAATCCAAGCTCTTTCCCTCTCTTCTTTCTCACGTTGGAATCAGCTAAAGAAAATGGGGACAAAATCCGATTTTCTCCCCTATTTATATCCTTTAATTTTTTTGGTCCACAATGCACCACACGACCCTCTTTTCTCAGGTCCGTTTTTGCCCCGAAATGATTAAATTTTGTTCAGGTTCAAGTCCAAAATATTTTTATTTTTCACTTGCCTTTAATTATTTTTTTATTTTTTTGAATTTCACAATTTTATTCAAAAATTCATTTTTGGGTCGTCGTAAAACGAGAAAAAATCCGACTATCTCATAATTTGACAAAAATTGACGTGGTAGCTAGATTTCGTGAGACGAATTCAACGGTGAGGTCTGTTTTGTCATCCAAAATCTAGAAAATTTTAGGTTTGTAACCCGTAACGTAATGACAAATTAACGTTCTACCCTTTTTTTGCAAAAAGTTTAAATTTACCCGGACTTTATAACTTGCTCTCCTAGCTTTTCTGTAGCAATGGGATGTGAGTAGTCACTTATACCCTTTAGTGAAGGGTGAACATATGTAAAATATTGGTTAGATTATGAAAATGTTGATGTTTTACTCATATACTTATATATATAATATATGTACTATACGCTTCATGCATGATACAGTGATGTACATAATTTCAGTGATGTGCCTCGAATTATGTCATCGGTGCATCATCAACCTGCCAGTTAAATATCTACGGTGTTCCTATTGGTATAACTTGTCCTCCACCGAAACGTTGAGGATGTTCTACTGATGCATGGTATAAAACCTAAATGATCATCATGAATGGCTTGTCCTTCATGGTTATTAGGGTTGTTTAACTACTATATATAACTATATTGCCATCGAATATCTACGGTGTTCCTATCGGTATGGCTTGTCCTCCACTAGAATATTGAGGATGTTTAACTGGTATATATATATCACAGATGACTTATTGAGTAATTCAAGTATTCCTTATGAATGGCTTGTCCTTCTGGTTCACTTGGATTAGTCAATTGGCACATCTACAACTCGCTAACCTAAGAAGTTGTTGTGTTATGACTTAATACCATCAGCTAGCCTAAGAAGTTATTGTGTTATAGTTTATTATGTACACACTTACTATCACATATTCAATTGGATAATTCAAGTGATTCATCATGAATGGTTTGTCCTTCTGATTCACTTGAATTGACCAATTGTCATGGATACCACCAGCTAACCTAAGAAGTTGTTATGTGATGGTTAATATATATCAGACCTACCAGTTAACTTGTTAGTAACATGAAAGTTAATAGTGGTAAGGTAGCATTTTCAGTATTTAACCAATATAAAGCATATGGGATTATTAAATTGAAGGGTATCTTTTATATTATTGTCATTAACAAGCTTATCTAGAGATCGATATTATTGTCATTAACACTTTATTTAACTAGACTAGTTATCAATCTAAACTCACATCACAAACTATCAAACGTTATACTTCTTTAAACAACAACTTTCCTGTTTGTTATATTTATTTTAAATGATAATTACTAAAACTCTTTGTGGGATCGATACTTGGACTTGAACTAAAAAAATTATAATTTGACCACTTATACTTGGGTGTATAATTAATATAATTCAAATCACTAAAAAAGTGTGAATCAGTTTCTTCACTTCCTGAGTTATTGTCAAGTCATCCCTTCTTCTTCATTTATCTTAAACATTATGAGAAGACTTAACAAGCATCATTTATCACCTTTTATCTGCAACAATATTGAAATTTCATGATTAGCATAAATGATGCATTTTCACTCATATTAATCACAAAAACTCGCATAAAGGGGATGCAAATGCACTTAAAAAATGTAATATTTTATGCTAATCACCCGTATCAATAGTATTGGAACGGGATCCCAAGTTTACAGCTCATTTTTGGGAGAGTTTCTAGCCAACAATGGGGACAGTATTGATGATGAGCACAACTTTTCATCCTTAGACGGGCGATTAGTCGGAGAGGACCATCTAGATTTTAGAGGACATGCTATGGGCATGCGTCCTAGATCTCAAGAGTAACTGGGAAGAGCACCTACCCTTAGTAGAGTTTTCCTACAACAATAGTTATCTGACGAGCATACAGATGACACCCTATGAGACACTTTATGGGGGGGCCTTGCAATTCTCAGGTTTGTTAGACAGGAATTGGATAGAGACCCTTTACGGGTCTGAATTTGGTTAGAGACACCTCGGAGAAAATGGACTTGATACAAAAGCATCTTCTCATGGCTCAAAGTCGGCCGAAGAACTATGCCGACAGATGGTGGCAACCTCTGGAGTTTGAGGTAGGAGATCATATCTTCTTGAAGGTGAGGCCTAAAAGAGGAGGGGTCAAGTTCAGCAAGCAGGGAAAGATATCGCTAAGGTATATAGGGCCCTTCAAGGTACTTGAGAGAGTTGGTACAATTGCTTACCGGTTGGCATTACCACCAAATTTATTGGGCGTGCATGCGGTGTTCCATGCCTTTATGCTCTAAAAGTACTCTTCAAATTCGACACATGTTGTGGATTAGAGTGAGTTGATTGTTGATGCAAATGGGACCTTTGAGGAGGGACCGATGCGTATCATGCATAGTCGGGAGCAGGTTTTGCGAGGCAAGACCATGAGGCTAGAGAAGGTGTTATGGCAGCATCAAGTTGTTGAAGAGGAGACATGGGAGCATGAGGACACTATACGTAATAGTGATCCAGTCTTGTTCGAGGATGGAGGTACATTTTTATAACCATAAGTATTGTATTACTTGTTTCATATGCATGCGATTAAGTGTGCATGAGTGTGAGAATTTTGGAGACGAATTTCATTTAAGGGGAAAAAATGTAAAACCCAAGAAAATTTAAACTTTTTATGAAAAAGGGTAAAATGATAAATTGTCACTATAGTACGGGTTGAAAAACCTTATTTCTTTAGACCTCGGATGACAAAACGGACGTCACCATTGGATTCATCTCTCGAAATCTAGTTCTCCAAATAAATTTCGTCAGATTCTAAGATAGTCTGATTTTTTGCGTTTTAAGAGGTGGGTCTCAGATGACCCAAAAAATGAAATTTTTTATAAAATTTTGAAAGTTGGAAAATAATTTGAAGAAAGTTCATCTAAAATATTTTGAGCTTGAATTGATACGAAATTTAATTATTTTGGGAAGAAAACGGACCTGGGAATGGGGGACGTGTGGCGTAACGTGGACCAAACGTTAAAGTGTATAAATAGGAACAAAAATATGAGTTTTTGGACACATCTCTACTGGGTTTCTGCTGGGTTCAAGTTGGAAGAGAAAGAGAATGAAAAATAAAGATTTCAAGACTTCTTTCTCAGATCTTTGGAATTTCGCCAGTTGGAATTCTTCGGGCCAAGTATTAAAATCGATCTACGCAACGAGGGTGTGCAACCATACCAAAAATGAAAGATTTCACCAAAGATTCAAAGATGAGATTTTTGGGAAAGTATGGTTTTGGTCAAGTTTTGGGTTCTTGGAGATTCCTAGAATTATTTTACGCTTTAAGAGGTAGGATTTTCATCCTACTTAGGTTTATTTCCAACCTAGGATGACTGTATGAAATGGATAGGTTGTTAGATTTGATTTAAAAAATGTCTATTGTGTTTGAAATGTGAAATGGGTATTGAAAATGGGTAGAATAAATTTTATCTTGACTTGAATACACAAGAATTGCTAGATTGTGATTTCTTAAAATTTTGATAATTGGTTACGTGAAAATCACTAAATGTGATTTTTTGATTTATGTGATGATTATGGGCATTTTTATGTGATAACATGATTTAGTGCCTTGAAGGTGTTTGACTAATTGTCTATTTGAAAATTAAGTGTGATATTGCAAAGATTATGTATGACATGCTTGGGGAAAATTGTTGTTAAATGTGAATGTTGGTATATGCTTATGATATATTGACATTGTGACGACTTTATGAAAGTTATATGTTTTGGATATAATTTTTCATGAAAATGTTGAATGTGGTTAAATTAGCCCATACGACATTCATTACATATGGGGTATGATATTTATATTGTAATGGTTCACTACATTGCATATGCACGGAGACATCGCATTTGGTGGGTGTGTGTGCATGGTTTGATTAAACACCATTATTGGTGGATGAGACTTGGGCTCGGGGAAAGTTGGATCAAAGATTCGACTGAGTTGCATTGTAAACTCCTATATGTTTATATTAATATAGTAATGTAATTGTTTAGTAATTGTTTAGTAATTTTTATATATGTAATGATGTATGCATGAACTAGGTAGGTTGTAAGACTGAAAATAAAAATGTTAGTTGAGTTAATAGGGTATGTTGTAGAAGTTGGAAGTATTCCGGAGTGAAAACGCACTATAGAAATAGTTTGGGTAAGAAGGATGTTTGACACTGCCCTAGTGTTTGGATCATAAATTTTTATTCTGATTTCTATTTGATCTAAAACTTTGATAGTAGATAGTATACTTCCAAGGCTACAAAAGAGTATTTCACAAAATTGTCCAAATCGACCTCCAAATAGGCCAAAACTTCACTTGACGTTTCAGCAGAAACTGGAATGATGTTCGAACGCCAAGTGACGTTCGAACGTAAAATAGTCAATTGCACTAGTGACGTTCGAATCCCAAATGATGTTCAAACGTGACTTACGGATCTCATATAGTAATGTAAAAGTACAAGGAGCAACCAACGGTCGAAGTTCAAAGTGACGTTCAAACGTGAATCAATAATTTGCACTATTGACGTTTGAACGCCAAATGACGTTCGAATGTGACTTAATGATCTGTGTCTCAGAATCGCACTCAGGAGGCCATTTCTTCCACTATAAATACTTAAGGCCGTCTCCCTTAGCCCTATTTCAACACTTCTAACCCTAGGAAGCCTTAGAGAATAGGAAAGAAAGGGAAAAACACAAGATCAAAGGGGAGTTTTACATTAGATTGGATCAAAGCTCAAGTTCTTTAAGAACACCAAGGTAGGGGTTTTCTTCCATTCTTGTTCATTGAGGTTAAGGTAATTATATATGTTTGTTTTGCCTCTAAATGTTTTATATAAGATATGAAATCATCATCTCTTAGTCTTTTTGCAAAGTTTATATATTTTGAACAAAGTTAGGGTTGAATACCCATGAAATCTCTTTTCTTGTTTTAAAACCCTAGTTTTTGGAGAGTGATGAATTTTCTTCTTAAATTATTCATTTATTATTGATTTTGAAACCTTAGTGTTTTGTGTTGAGTAATAAAATAATGTTGTTGTGAGCTCTTGTATTTTTCATAATTGGTTATTAGAATTGTCAAATAATAAATTTGGAATTTTTTTAGATATGCTTGTAAATTGAGAAATTGAGTCTGGTATTGTATTTCTTATGAGTATGGGATGACCATAGGTGTCCTTTGACGAGATATCATAGAGTGAGTAGACGTTTTTCATACTCCGTGTGGGTTTGAACTTTTTCTACCACTCGTAATGGGGTTAGTGCTTTGGTAAGACTAAACCCCTATTGCTCACGGGTATCAAGGCAGAGGGTTAGTATACTAATGCCTGGGTTGGATACGTCACTGTCATTGGTATGGCATACGCCCTTCCTAAATGATGGATATCTTGGAGAAGATTTTGTGTGTGTGTGGTCTAGATATTATTCAATGTGTTGATTCATGAAGTTTGTCTGACATCATGTTTGAGATACATATACATATTATTATGGAATATTCAAGTTATGAATTACTTTTATTGTTGTAGAAAATAGTTTCCTACAAGGACTTGTGGAAGTATGGGATTCTACAAGGTCTTGTGAGAAAATGGTTTATATTTTGAAAATGGTTATTTATTGTAACTTGATTTTTACTATTTATTTAACTTACTATGGCTACTTAAACTTGAGATCTGTTTTAAAATGTCTATGTTTTACATCAAAGGTTATATATTCTATTTGTAAAATGAGACCAACCATTTTATATGTTTTTATAAACCTTGTTCAGGTTTAGGAGGATTTTCCTATAGAGCTTCGTGCTCACCCCCTACAAAAATGTTTATTTTCAGAATTCTATGTAGATGAGGAGATCAGTATTGAGAAACGGGTTCCTTTGGAAGCTCAAGGTGTGAGATTCTGGTATCCCACATCGGTTAGGGAGTAAAAAGTTATTGGGCTTATAAGTAAGCCCCTTGCCTTATATGGCATAAGGCATTTTCCCAGGAGTACTAGAAGGAACAAAATCGTGATGGCAGTGGGCCCAAAGCAGACAATATTATAACATGTAGAGGGTGGGGTGTTACAAATTGGTATAAGAGCTTAGGCTTTAGGTCTTACATGGGAGTTTTAGGTTATGGATTACCACTAGAGATATAGGATTAGGTTGAATGAAATGGTGATTTAAATTGTGCATGCGTCATATGCTTTAGATTTGACTAATGGTTAGGATTTCTTGCACATCAAGAAACTAAATTATAAATTGATATGCAAGATGAACGGCGGACGAGGACGAGGACGTGGGCGTGGTCATGGAGGTCAATCAAACCCACCACCACCACCCGATGCCATGAACGACATATACCAATGCTTACGGAAGCTAACCACTCTGATACAACACCAGAATGGGAACAACAACCACAATGGTGGGTCTCATCCATTAGCCCAAGTACCAGCAATGGGGACGGTAACCGAAGGATGGTAGTTCTTTGAGAGTTCCTGACGCAACACCCGCCTACCTTCCAAGGGAGCTTCAACCCCTTGGATGCAGATAAATGGATCCGCTGGGTGAAGAAGATATGTGACAGCATGGGAATAATCGAGGATCTTCGGATCGGCTTGGCTACTTATTTGTTTGAGGGGGAGGCCAACCATTGGTGGGACTCAGTGAAAAGAAGAAGAAACACATATGCTCTCACTTGGGAAGAGTTTGATTAAATCTTCCAAGACAAGTATTGTCTTGAATTGGTCCGAGAAAAGATGAGTGCAGATTTTCTTGCACTACGACAAGGTAGCATGACAGTGGCTGAATATGTGAGGAGGTTTGACGAGTTGTCCCGCTATGCTACGGAGTTTATATCTACTGAGACCAGGAGGGCCAAACGCTTTGAGCAGGGTTTGAGGCCTGCCATCCGGAAGAAGCTTATTGCTCACAAGATCCGAGATTATGGGGATCTAGTTGGTAGAGCTGCACTGGTGGAGAGAGACATGGAGGACACCCAGTGGCGACAGAACTTCACGAGGGGAGGTCCAATCCGGACTAGTGCTAGCAGCAATAGAGCACAGAGGGCATTACCATACCGTCGCCTTGATCAGACGGTTGGACAGAGACCTCAGGCAGTTCGAGGAGATGGGGCTACTCAGACTAGAACAAGTACTGACCCACGTCAATGCTTCACATGTGGAGGGTTGGGACACTTCAGACACAATTGTCAATCTTTTCCACCAAAGACCGATCAAGCAGCTGAACAAGCAAATGCCAACAAGCCGTCACAACAAAAGCCATTATAGTATAGACCATTAAGAGCTTAAGCCCCAAGCAATGCCAATCCGGGAAGAGTGTTTGCCTTGTCCCAACTGGAGAAAGATGCTTCCAATGTCGTTGTGGAAGGTATCGTGCTTTTTTATAACTATGGGGCCCAAATTTTATTTGATCCCGGTGTGACTCATTCATTCATATGCACCATATATGCTCTTCATTTGGGATTGAAATTTGAGAAGTTAGAACATGCATTGAGTATTAACATGCCTACGGGAGAACGGTTGGATACAAAAAAAGGCGTGTAGAGGTTGCGTGCTTCGAATTGGGGAACAAAAATTGATTATAGATTTGGTTGTGTTAGACATGAAGGAGAACGATATAATATTTGGGATGGACTTGTTGTCCACTTTTCGTGCGGTGATGGATTGCTTCCGTAAACGGATTTCATTTCAAGTCCCGGGAGGGGGAGTTTTCAGTTTCATGAATGATCGAAATTTTTCCCGTCCGTTTCATACTACGGGTAGTAGATGCTTGAAAGCTAAGGCGGGGAGCTAGTTGAGTTTCTTAGCTAACTTGATAAGAGATGATTGTGATGGATCCCAATCAGGTATGGTGTTGATAGTATCAGATTTTTCAAATGTCTTTCGAGATGAACTATCCGGGTTACTGCCATAAAAAGAGATTGAGTTTACAATCGATCTATATCCGGGAATCGAACCCATTTCCATTGTTCCCTATCAGAAGGCACCTTTGGAGTTAAATAAACTAAGGAAGTAGTTGGACCACCTATTGGCTATTGGGTTTATCCGTTTAAGCACTTCACCTTAGGGAGCCCCGGTTCTCTTTGTAAAAAAACATGATGAAACACTTTGGTTATGCACGAACTATCGAAGGTTGAATCGGGTGACAGTGAAAAATAGATATCCTTTACCACGGATTGATGATTTATTTGATCAATTGAGGGGTTCTAGGTACTACTCCAAGATTGATCTTCGCATAGGGTACCACCAACTACAGATTAAGGAGGAGGATATTTCTAAGACAGCTTTTCGTACCCAATATGGTCATTTTGAATATACGGTGATGCCGTTCGGATTGACTAGTGCACCAGCAGCCTTCATGAAATTGATGCACAGAGTATTCTGGCCGTATCTATATCAGTTTGTCATTGTGTTCATTGATGACATACTAATCTATTCATGGACACACGAGAAACATGAACGTCATCTCAAGATTGTGCTTCAGACATTGAGAGAGCATAATTTATATACTAAGATGAGAAAATATGAGTTCTAGATGAAGGAGGTGAAATTTCTTGGCCATGTTGTGTCGAAATAGGGTGTAGTTGTTGACTCCGCAAATCTTGAAGCAGTAATGAAGTGGGAACCACTGAAGAATGTGACCGAAGTGCGTAGTTTTCTGGGCTTAGCAGGCTACTATCAGAGGTTTGTGGAAGGATTCTCCAAGCTAGCGATGCCAATGACTCGTCTTACAAAGAAGAGGGAGAAATTCTTGTGCACTCAAGCGTGTGAACTAGCCTTTCGCACCTTGAAGAAGAAGTTAACGATGGCTCCTGTCTTCATTATTCCGAACAGTGGAAAAGGATACGATGTTTACACAGACGCTTTACTACGAGGCTTGGGATGCGTGTTAATGCAAGGAGGTAAGGTAGTTGCTTATGGATCGAGGTAACTCAAGACTCATGAGTATAATTATCCCACTCACGACTTGGAGCTGGCAATTGTAGTTTTTGCTCTTAAGTTATGGAGGTGTTACTTATATGGCAAAAAAATTTTAGTGTTTTCCGATCATAAGAGCTTGAAATATATATTCATACAGAAAGACTTAAATCTTCAGGACAGAAAGTGGATTGAGTATCCAGAAGACTACGATTTCACACTCAACTATCATCCGGGGAAGGCGAACGTAGTAGAAGATGCAATGAGTAGGAAGTCTCGGGGTGAAATCAATTTTCTTGTAGTGAAGAGGTGGAAGATGATGGATGCCTTAGAGGAATTCGATCTACAGGTGGATAAACAGGAGGATCGACCATGCCTATTTAATCTTGTTGCCCAACCGATACTTCGACAAAGGACCGTAGAGTTACAACGGTTAGATACAGAGTTGGAAACTATCCGGGATAGGTTGGAGAGGAATGAGAGTGTTGAGAATTGGTTGATAAAGGATGATGAGTTACGGTTTCGGGGAAGACTATGTGTACCTGAGAACGACCAAGTGAGGGAAGAAACGTTGGGCGAGTGTGCGGTGTGCCAGCAGGTAAAGATCGAGCTTCAAAAATCTGGAGGATTACTACAGCCCTTGCCTGTTCCAAAGTGGAAGTGGGATCACATCACCATGAATTTTGTGTGGGGCCTTCCACGGACTTCACGAGGGCATAATGTTGTATGGGTCATCGTTAATAGACTCACCAAGTCTGCTGACTTCTTGAGTATGAAGACCACAGACACTTTAGAGCCCTTGAGCAAGCTTTACATTCGCGAGATTGTCAGGTTGCATGGAGTTCTACTCTCTATCGTTTCAGATCGTGATTCTCGTTTCATGGAGTAGTTTTGGCAAAGTCTTCAAAGAGATATGGGGACAGAGTTGCATTTCAGCACCGCCTTTCATCCCTAAACGGATGGACAATCCGAGAAGGTGATACAAATTTTGGAAGACATGTTACGAGTTTACGTGTTGGACTTCAAGGGAAGTTTGAACGATCATTTGTCATTGGTGGAATTTGCGTACAACAATAGTTTTGAATCTAGCATTGGCATGGCACCGTATGAGGCGTTGTATGGGAGACCATGTAGATCACCGACTTGTTGGCTAGAAGCTGGAGAAATTAGCTTGTTTGGGCCAAAGATTGTTCGGGAGACTACGGAGAAAATTCAACTAATCCAGGAGAGATTACGCATAGCTCAAAGTCGGCAGAAAAGCTATGCAGTTAGACGACGAAGACCACTGGAGTTCCAAGAGGGGGACTATGTGTTTCTCAAGGTGTCACCAAAGAAAGGAGTATTACGATTTGGCAAGAAGGGGAAATTAACTCCAAGATATATAGGACCATTCGAAGTGATCAAAGCTATGGGCAAAGTGGCGTATCAACTTCGCTTACAAGCCCAGTTATCAGGGGTACACGACGTGTTTCATGTTTCAATGTTGAGAAAGTGTAAATCGGATACAATGCATGTCGTAGATTAGGAAGATATAGGAGTTCAAGATGGAACCACATATGAAGAACAACCGGTAAAGATCCTCGATGCCAAGAAAAGGTGCCTCGCAACAAAGTCATCCCACTGGTGAAAGTATTGTGGCAACATCATGGAGTGGAGGAAGCTACTTGGGAACCCGAAGTGGAGATGCGAGAGAAGTACTCATATTTGTTCACTACTTGAGGTAAGATTCGAGGACGAAACTTTCTTTAAGGGGGGTGGATTGTAAACCCCCCCTTAAAGAATGATAAAATAATATTTAGGAATTTAATATATGTAATGGTGTAGGAATGAACCATATACTTTATAATTGTAGTAAAGGCTAATATAGTAAATATTAGTTAAAACTTAGTTGTAGTTTGTAAATATATGAAATCGTTTGCCATAGAACTTGTATCAACTAATGTTGATGTACAATGTATGTTGTATAAGTCTAGGTTGGTTTTGGAAGGGTTTGGAATGGATTGGAAATGAAAAACAAAGGAAATAGGCAAAACTAGGCAAACCATACCGGTACCCTGAGGTCCAAAGAGTTTACCGTACCGGTATTGCCGAAAGAGATATGGCATTTTAAAGTCGCGATTTGTGGTCTATTTTCGCCCTATAAATACATTAGGATGCCTCTTTTTGCCCCATTTCAGCATGTCTAACCCTAGAAAACCTTAGAGAGGAAGAAAGAAAGAGAAAAACACAAGATCAAGAGGGATTTACACTTCAAGAAGACCAAACCTTCATCTTCTTCACAAAACTAAGGAACCAAGGTAGGGATTTTCTTCCATTCTTGTTCATTGATGTTAGGGTTTATATATATGTATGTTTTGCTCCTAAATCTTATATATATGCTATGAAATATTTGTTTCTTGCTATTCTCTCAAAGATTACCATGTTTTCAACAAACCATGGTTGAATAACCCTTAAACTTCATTTTCTTATCTCAAACCCTAGTTTTCAAGAGGAATAGAATTTTCTCTTGATTCTTCCTTTGTTCTTGATTTCAAAACCTTATGGCTTTATATTGAACAACAAAAATGGTATTTTAGATTATCTCTTGTTCACTTTTCTTGAACTACACCATTGGGTAAATGTCTATGAAATTGGGATTTTTTGGAATTGTTTGTAAATTGAGATAATTTGTGGGTATTTACATCTCTTGTATGGTTTGCTGTGATGGACTTGAATTAGCTTCGAGAAACTGCCGTAGAGTGTTAGAGGTTAGTGTGTCCCAGTGGGGGTGAGATGGTTTCCTAATACTTGTAGTGGATTGTTGTTTGGGAACGCAACTACTATTATTCACGAAAGCCGAGGAAAAGGGTTAGTATACTAGTTCCTTGGGAGGATTTCATCAATGCCATTGGGATGGTACACGCCCTTCCTAAAATGGTTTGTGATTTGTTTACAATGGGTGAACGAGGTAGAGTCGTTGCGTAGATTCCTAAGAAGCAACCAACATACTTGAGATATAGATGCATTTGGGAATATGAATTTATACGTGAGTTTATTGATGATGGTTTATTATGACTAATGATAGATGGTTTTTAAAAGAATTTGTTGGAAGTATGGGATTCCACCAGAACTTGTTGGAAATGGTTTATCATTGGAAATGACTTATTATTTGTAACTTGGTTTTACTCTTCATTTAATTTATTGTTATTGCAATAACCTGAAATCTGTTTAAATGTCACTATTTTATTTCAAAGTTATATGTGATATTTTGTAAAAAGAGATCGAACCATTTTATATGTTTCAAAACCTTGTTCGAGTTTGGGAGGAATGTGGCTACAGAGCTTAGTGCTCACCTCCTACATACAATACATTTTTCAGATTACGTGCTAGATGAGGAGGTCAAAGTTGAGGGGCAGGTGCATTAGGAAGCTCCGCTAGACGGGCACGTGGATCCTGAGGTGGATGCTTAGAGTTAAACTCTCCTATGTACTAGACTAGAATAATTCATTTTTGGAGACCATGAGACGTCTAAGCTTTTGTTATTCTGCTGCAAGTTAACTTTGATTCTTTTGGGATGTAATTGTCATATCAAGACATATTTCTTTTGAATGTAACGGTCATAACTTGGTCTATTCTTTTGTGATAATGTTGTGAATATTACGAATGATGAATGAAATTAACTTATTGATGGATTTTATTAGTTGCTCTCATGATGTGAATGGTTTTTAGAGAGTAATGTCGTCCAAGGTGATTTTTGGGGCGTTACAGGTTTTGGTATCAGAGCCGACTCTCGCCTGGATCGAGTGTGGGACCCTGTCGTGCTCGCATGTAGTAGGCGAGCAGGTAGCTGGCGAGAAATTTGTTGGGCTTGTAAGTAATCCCCTCACCTTACATCACATAAATCTTTTTCCTAGGAGTATTGGAAGGAACAAAATTGTAAGGGCCAGTGGGCCCAAAGCGGACAATATTATACCATGTAGAGGGTGGGGTGTTACACAAGGAGACGATCATGTAGATTTCAAAGTGGATGTCTAGAGTACTCCTCTTGTTAAATAATAAAAGATCCTTTTAAGACAATGTCGATGTTAATAGTTTCTGATTTCACTGGAAGTTAACTTTGACTCTCTTGGCATGTAATTGTCATATCAGGGCATATTTCTTTTGGATGTAATGGTCATAACTTGGTCTATTCTTTTTGGGATAATATTATAGACATTATATATATGATGAATGAAATTTTCTTTATGGTGAGATTTTATTAGTTGCTCTCATGATGAATGGTTTTAGATAGTAATGTCGTTCAAAGTGTATTTTGGGGCGTTGCATGCATATTTTTCGTAAAAAACTTGTATCGGGTATAACAAACAGGAATAGATTTTCCCTCGGGTGCAAGACCCAATTATTTGGTTCATACACTCCCCTATGGTGCAACTCTGAAAAAGTGTATCAATGTGCGGAACCGACGGTGCGACACCAAAACTCCGCTACCCAACAAAGACACATGGTTTTGTTTTATAAAATAGTCATTCCATGTGTAACATCCAACAAACATACATGATTTTGTTTTATAATAAAGACATATGATTTTTATTTTAAAAAGATCATTGGATGTATTTCATCAATGGCGGATTTATACACATTAGCATTGCATTGTGTTGTGGGAGCCGGAATGGGCTCAGGTTAAAGTGCATTAGTGAGTCTCAACTCATTTCATGGCATAGCATGGTAGAATTCTAACACTAAATTGCATATTCTTGTTTTGGATGGTTGTTGCTTGTTAAATGTTGTATGTGAACATTTTATATACACTTAGGTTGGGGAGTAGCCTTTGTAGGCAATATCCTATTGTGTGTGGCTCACTCTATATGGGAAAACATTTCAAGTAAGGGGTTCACACTGGTGGAAGGCTCTTAATTGGGCCCCAAATTTTGTAAAAAAAGTTGAAATGTGGCTTTTAATGATGTTTTTTTAAAACTAGACTTGTAATTTAGTTTTTGGCATGTAATGTATGTAAAAGAATTAAAAATTGAACTTGTATTAACTATGTTTAATGCATAAATTCATGATTTAAGAGTATGAATTTATGTATATTGGACTTCGGATGGGTTGTGTGTTTAAATGTTGTTATATGAGTATAGATAAATGGACCCGGTGTGATCAATGTTGTATATTGGACCTCGGATGGGTCATGTGATTGTATGATTGCACAGGTTGTATTTTGGGTAGAGCTCCCCATACAAAGGAGACTTTGCATGAATTTTGTTAAATTATGAATCCCTATAAATGTGGCATAATGGCGTGATATCAAGTTACACGGTATCCACGGTTATTCCATGGGTTGATGGGTGATCAACAGGTTAACAAATGACCTCTGATTTTTGGGGTGTCACAGTTCGTGTTCGGATCACCGTTACTTATCGACAACGGTGCCAAAAAGTTTGACCTGATTTAAATCATACACCCAATTATAAGTAGTCAAATTATAGTATTACTCAGTTAAGTCCGAGGTTGAACCCACATAGAGATAACTGTTGGTATTCAAAACAAAAAAGGAGTAATATTGTCATGTATGTTATGTGTAATGGAATAACTTGGTGGTGTGAGCTTAGAATTATCAAATAAATACTTAACTAATCTTTGAATAACAATAATAAAAGGTACTCTTTAGTTCGGGGATCCAATATGCATTATACTACTTATTTATAAAAATGTCACCTTACAACAATTAACTCTCATTTGACTGGAAAGCTAACCGGTAGATTTGATGTGTAACTGAACCATATCACAACAATTGATTAGGTTAGCGGGAAGTCTTTGTACCTTGCAAAAGCCAAATAACCCTAGTAAACCCGAAAGTGAACCATTCAAAAGGTTTACTCTAGCTATTTGATCAGTAGGTTAATGATTTAATAAAGATGGAGTTCTGGTTTATAAATTGAATGAAAAGAATTAGCGATGATGAGATTTAACCCGTCTATGACCAATCTCCCAACTGTTACATAAAACCCAACTGCATGCATCATTGAATCATGTATGAAGTTAACTAGTAGGTTTGATGTGTAATTAAACCACATCACAACAACTGATTAGGTTAGCTGGAAGGTCTATCTACCATACAATAGCCAAATAACCCTAGTAAACTCGAAGATGAACCATTCAAAAGGTTTACTCTAACTATTTAATCAGCAGGTTGATGATTTAATGAAGCTAGATTTCCGGTTTATGCATTGAATCAAAAGAATTGGCTATGGTGAGATTTAACTCGTCTATGATCAATCTCCTAACTATTACATAAAACCCAACTGCAAGCATCATTGAATCATGAATGAAGTATGTAATAACTTATGGATAGAATGATATATACAATAAGCTTTGTTCAGTGTTCATAACTATGAGCATATTATAATAATAATCATCCATCAATTAAGGGATGTATAAACATTTACACATAAATAAAACATCAATATTTTTATAACTTAAACAATATTACACATGCATTCACCCTTCACCAAAGAGTATAAACGGACTACTCACACTTCATTTCTATAGATGAGCAAGAAGAATGAGATGATCATATTACAACAGAATACAAAATACAACAAGTCCTTCCCCGAGGAATAGTTAAAACATTGTCACTCTTATTACCAACTAAGGACAAAAGTGAGAGATGTTCAACCTTCCAAGTAGAAAGGATAAATAAAAATGTAGAAGTGAGAGAATTCTGGTTGGGAAGTGATTAGGTCGGGGCTTCTCTCTTTCTAGATGTAAAACTCTTTCTGAAGTCTCTCCTTTTTCTTTCCTTCCTACATTTCTCTCCTTCTCTGAACTGGACTTTCCTCCCTAAAACTGAACTAGAGTAGACTATTCATAGGCACCGGAAGGGGGGTAGAGGCAACAGATACCCAAGCTGGCCAATCAGGTGGTTTTGTTGATTAAATGGACCAATAGCAGAAGGAGGAAGAAGGTGGTTAGGGTACCGTCTGAACGCCACCACCACCGTCAGGACGGTGGGGATTCTTTGATTTCCTTGCTTGGCAACCCTATTTTTGACTTTTTGACTTTGTAATTACATTTGTCTCCCTTCTCTCATTTAGCCTCTGCACTTTCATCCCTTTGAATTCCTTAATTATTCTTGAAACCTTATAAAAGAGATAAATTACACATTAACCATAATACTTTATAAATCAATCACTTTAACCTAATTTAGGCACAAATTTAATCCTAACTTTAATTCCTTACTACATTATTTAGGGTTAATCAGTTCACACACAACTTTCGACCCAAAGGTTTGAATTCAAATCCTAAGGCAGTAGCATATGAAGTGCGAATAAAGGAATGAGTTACCCCCTAATCAAATAGAATATGTGCTCAATAATCAAGAAGAATAATGATACCTTCAGTCACTTTGTTAGAAGCATTACTATTTAGTATGGTTATAGCGTAGATATGAGGTTGGGCTTCAGTAACTGTTGCTCTACTTCTTGGTTTTGTCTAATGTGACTGCTTCGAAAATGACTATGAAGCTCTTATTTGATTCGAGAGTCTTGATGACTAAGGTAAGAATATTGTTGTGTATGAGATTGATTAAATTGCTGATAAGATCCCTGATTAGTCTACCCATGAGATGACATGAAGGGACGTTGAATCCTATAGTGACATGTATGCCCACAACCAAAGCATCATCTCATATCCATAGTAGTTATGTCCTAGTTTCTAGATTTTTGTTCCTAATTTGCACGTTTATTTCTATTTGTAGCTTGTTCCGAGCGTCAATATGAGGCTATCCTTTGGCGATTACCAGCATCGCCATTATTACTAGTCTGACTTTCTTGGCCTTGTAGTCGATTCCTGATAATCAGGGTATCCTCCAGATCTCTTTTTACCGGCATAGCTCATTCTACTAGTTAATTATAATTTCTCAGTCGATAAGCTATGAGGCATCCTCGAATAGAAGGATTAAGGCCTTGTTCAAATCGCTTGGCCTTCTTTGCCTTAGTGGAGACTAATTTGGTGGCAAAGCGAGAGAGTTCTTCAAATTTTGACTAATACTGCGCAACAGTCATGTTACATTGTTGGAATCCCATAAAATCATATAACATCTTATCATAATTTGAAAAATATTTGTCATTGAACGCCCATTCAAATGTGGCCCAAGTCATTTGGTCCACGTTCCTCATTCTTTTGACTATGTCCCACTAGTGGTCAACTTCACCCTAAAACAGATAAGAGGTGAGTGTAACTCTAATTTAGTGGCAATGTCCATGCCATCCATCACCTTCATCATTTGTCGAAGCCACCTTTCTACATTGAGTGTCTCTAGACTTCCTTGATGGTCAAGGGGACATTGCCTAAGAAATTCTTTGAAGTATCATCATTCTTCTTGTTTCAACAATATTTGCTCGTTCCTAACTCGTTAGTTGTGTTACTGTGGTATGATTATTGTTTCCCGCCTATTATCGAGCCAAAGGTGGTAGTTCTCTCAGACACTAGTAAATGCCATTCTTGGTGTTCGGCGTTGTCGGAGGTGATTGGTTATTGGTGCATGTCTCAATTAGTCATGAGATTTGTTTCCCTCCATATTATAACATAACAGTCCATAGTTCATGATATTCTAAATAAATTTACTAATTATTATCACATTCAATAGACAATAACGACCTTTATTTCATGTAGTTGTGAACATATCTATATTTGCTTCACTGTCCCAGATACCACTACAATGTACAAGCAAAGGGGATCAAGGATAAGATAGTCGTTCCTAAGTTATGCAGTTACTATATACATCCTTCGCTATTCTAGGTGTTACTGCTATTTATAGACAATATTGTTTATTTTGGCTAATCCAGTTTCTATACTTTCCATGTAAAACCCAATTCCGAGGCTTTGATACCACTCCATTATGCCCTGATTTTTTTTCCTAATATAATCAAGTGTGATTAATGAATAAGTCATCTTTAACATATATTAACCTTATATTACTATTAGATCATTAAAATATATCCTAGATAAGACTACATTCCAGAGTTAATGTATTCAACATAATCAAAACACGATCGAGTAAAACATTCTGGTAAGGCATAAAGAAAGTAATATTAGTAGCTTCTAGCTGCGATCTCCTAGGCTTACTCCTCGTGGTTTAGTCCGGCTTCTGAAACATGTAAATTAGGGTGGGCTCACTAGCTAAGTAGAATAATCTTTATTAATGACTATCAAGGTTTTAAAAAAGTACATAAATATAATCAAATAACAAATAAGCGCAATAATAGATCAAATTAAAAATCACAGGAATGTAAAACATATTGACAATCACAAATTGTCAATTTTCTGGTCTACACATGAACCATCTCCAGAAAATACAATAGGGTCTTGTACCCTAAGAAAATACAATAGTGTTCTTATTTTTCTAGGAACACTAATACCTGGAATTTTGTGGTATCACACAAGCTACCAATGACAATCGATATTACTAACTAATGAACTGGAGGACTAATGAAATTATGTGAATCCTCACAAGAACCATCCATCTACTAACTCTATGCCATCAATTGTGTGCATTCAAGGTAAAATCCATCAAAATTCATAAAAGATTCAAATTGTATTAAGATCCAACATAAGTAAGAAGTCAATATACGTTTGCAGGAACCTCAATTTATTGGTATTGGATGGTGAGCAAAAACAATTGATTAAGAAGTTGGTCAACTTTCACATAAAAGAAGGGAAAAAACAAGAGTTTGTGCTATTGTTTATCAAAATTTTTATCACCTAGCTCGAATTGAACACGATGTAATCAAACTTATGATTGACGCCCTAGAGAATATAAAGCCCATATGTGAATTGGAAAAAGTAGGAATAGTAGGCACTATTTATAATGTCCCTGGGATTGTAGCCAAAGATCGTCAACAAACTTTAGCTATTCATTAGATCCTTGAAGCAACTGTCAAACGATGTATAAGCTACAAGATAAGCTTATAGAAATGTTCATTTGATGAGATACTAAATCAATATAGGTTTGATATTGTATCCCCAAATATGCATGAGATGCATTTGTAACAGTAAAAGATAAAAGAAACCCTATCTTTGACGCTACCTTGAACTGATATCGTATACTGTGGTAAAACAAAGTAGAATAATATTGTAGAATAAAAATAGGTAATAATGACTTAGTTAAACTAAAAATAATCGTTGGAGTAAATAACAAAAAAAATGATGCCTGAATTTGATCTAAAAATATTTCAACAATGATCAAATTCAACTGATTTGAACTTATAAAATTACTAAATTGCAACCCAAAAACTTAATCCAAATTTTTTATCGCAAGATCAAACTCTTACATTGACAATTTTTTTCTCTTTTTCTACCTTCTCTCTTCCTTTCTTCTTTTTTTCTCTGCTTTCTTACTCTGTGTTTAGCCTTCAAAACTATGGCTTTCTATAGCCAAATTCTCAACCTCCAACGTCACTTGGGAAGCCATATGCTTGTGTCATCATGGAAATTTGTGCAGTCTTGGCCCAAGTATTTTTATTTAAAAACAAAAAAACACATGCCATTTAAAGAGCAACAATTCCCCCCTTATGGCGACACTTTGTCCCCTTTAGTATATATTATCTATAAGTATTACATATTACACATTTATTACCCGCCTATTATATCATTCAAATACTATGATATTTTTACTTTAATGAATTATGACCTGTATTATAAGCATTTGACTTGTTTTCACGTAAGGAATCCATAGTTGAGGTTCATTTATTTATTTAGAATTTTTAAAACTATCATTTGATTATTTAGAATCATAATTAAGGGCCTAATTAACGTGTTAATGACTAATTTTTGTACGGATCATCACAATTAAAAAAATTTATCCCCAAACTTAAATACTAACCTTAAGAGTTAAAGAGATAAGAATATCTTGCATGTATATTAGCTTCCAATTCCTACATGGCCTACTAAATTCCATGTTGTTGCCATTATACTTTCATGAGTGGTATGACCTTATTACAGCATAGGACGGTCCCTAATAATTTTTTCAGCCTAAAATCAAGTAAAAAACTTTATCCTCTTGAGCACTAAAAGGTGTTATTCAAGAGAGGTTTGCCAATGGCTCAATCTATGTTTTCAAAATACCTAATAGTTTAAAAAAAATTCTTTTAAATCACCTAGGAATCATATACGGATTAATCCCTAATTATTTTTTAACTCTAATCCTCCTCAGTTAAATAAAACAAAGGATCATCATAGGTATTTAGGTCATTACATTTATCCTAATCTTGAAGGTATAAACAGAGTGTAAATGGTGTAGCTTTGATGTTTGATCTCTTCCCTTCAATGACGCTTTCAGAACTTCAACCTTGATAATATCATGACCATGGAATAGGTTGAGATTTATAATCGACCCCGTGAAATTATCCAATTAGAAATATATATCTAACAATCTTCCCCTTTGGCAATTTTGTGGTAAAATACACAAGTAAAAATTAAGATTACAACCCACAAACCATTCAACATAAAGAATCGTAAATCTAATGTTAACACTCATGCACACATCCCAAATCTCTATCTTAGTACAAGATCTACATCTTAAGATATTGCTTGAAATTATAGTCCTACACATCACTAGTCAAACCAAAACCTTGTGAAGAGCATCATATGTTAGAGAATTAAATAACACAATCACAAGTATGGTAAGCACCAAGTGAAGCATATGGCATATTTAAGTATACGTCATGAAAATGCAATATGTAACATGTTAAGAACTAAATTCTCATATGCTTGAGAACCTATTGATATATAAATGTCAATCACATGAAGTTCTTCTATTTAGTTGGTGTTCACAAGTAAAATAACAAGCGTAAAATAGATGACTTCATGTAAGTTTGTAAATGTACTTTTCCTGAGTATTTGAACAAACTCTCCCTTAGTCTATTCATATGCAACATGTCTAACCTAATCAAGACTAAATCTCCCTAATTCTTTTGAAAAGTACCTAAAATATTCTCCCTTTTTGTCACAAATGTCAACCGAATCACTACATTTGACAAGTACAGTACTGAATCAAGTTACCCAATATATTATTTTCTTATTTCCTATAAATGTCAACACAATGACAACATATAACAATCATGAAATAGAACCATGGTACAACAAGAAGGTATAAACAAAAACTAACTAGCTAAATCATGGATAAAAAATAAGAAAAGGACAAACAAGACATACAACTCATAGTCATATATGATAAAACATCAATAAATAAGACATAAAGTATCGTTACAATAAACAAAAAATTAACTAAGCAAAGAAAAGTTAAAAAAATGGAAAAGTTAACAAAATCAAATAAAGTATTTTAGTACAGACCATTAATGAATAATAAACACTGTAAACTCCCACATGTTATATTAATAGACTAATGTAATTGTTTAGTAATTCTTGTATAGATAATGATGTGTGCATGAATTATGTAGATTGTAAGAGTAGAAATAAAAAAAAATGTTAGTTGAGGAAATAGGGCATGTTGTAGAATTTTAGAAGTATTCCGGAATGAAAACACAGTTTAGGTAAAATTTGAGTAGAAAGGATTTTGGACACTTCATAGTATTTGGACCATAACTTTTTACCCTGATTTTTAATGGATCTGAAATTTTGACAGTAGATAGTAGACTCCCAGGGCTACAAAAGAGTATTTAATAAAAAATTTCCAAATCGACCTCTAAACAAGAAAAAACTTCACTTGAAATTTCAGTAGAAACTGAAATGACGTTCGAACACCAAGTGACGTTCGAACGTAAAACAATCAATTGCACTAGTGACGTTCGAATGTCAAATGACGTTCGAAAGTGACTTAGGGATCTCTAATGAAAATATAAAGTATTGGAAGCAACCAACGTTTAAATTTCAAAGTGACGTTCGAACGTGAGTCAATAATTTGTACTATTAATGTTCGAATGCCAAATGACGTTAGAACGTAACTTAAAAGTCTGGGTTCTAAATTCGCAATATGTGGACCATCTCTTACACTATAAATACTTAAGGACACCTCCCTTAGCCCCATTTCAACACTTCTAACCCTAGAAAGCATTAGAGAGGAAGAAGAAAAGGGAAAAACAAGAGAATCGAGGCTAGATTCAAGATCAAAGCTCAAGTTCTTCATACAACACTAAGGATTTAAGTAGGGGTTTTCTTTCCTGTTGTTCATTGATGTTAGGGTTAATATATATGTATGTTTTGACTCCTAATGATATGTATTTGATATGGATTCTTTGTTACTTGGTCATTTTTCAAATATTCTCATGTTCTACACAAAGTTAGTGTGGAATACCCATGAAATCTCTGGCTCTTGCTTTAAAACCCTAATTTTTGAGAAAAAATAGATTTCTCTCTGTATTTTCACTTAATCTTGATTTTGAAAACTCTAGTGTTTGGTGTTGAGTGTTGAAATGAAATTGTGGATGATCTCTTGTACCTTTTCTTAAATTTGGTCCATTGGGAATATCACTTGTGAGAATTGGGGATTTTCTTAAAAATTTCTTGTAAATTGGGAACTTGTGGAATTGTTGGGTAGTTGAGAAATTAGTTGGTATTGTATTTCTTGTATGGTTGTTTGAACGAACATGAGTTAGAGGTTCCTCGTAAGGATGTTCATTCCCTCTCAGGAGGTTCCTTGTAAGAATGCTTGAGAAACAAAATATTGAGGGTGAGAGGTTCCTTGTAAGGATGCTCATGTCAAAGAAACAAGACCTTGAGGATGAGAGGTTCATGGTAAGGATGTTCATGCTAAAAGAGGACAATATGTGGCCTTTTTAGTAGGTTCCTTGTAAGGATGTTTGAGAAACAACACCTTAAGGGTGAGAAGTTCCTTGTAAGGATGCTCATGCCAAAGAGGACAATATTATATCATGTGTGGGTGATTGCTTTACTTTTGAAAAAATTGTAAGACTTATTGTTGGTAATAGGTTTCACCTTTCCGTTTAACTTTATTGTTGTTCATAAACTTAAGATCTGTTTAAAATATCCCTGTTTTTATTTCAAAATTACATAGGCTATTTGTAAAATGAGACCGACCACTTTTATATGCTTTCCTAAACCTTGTTCGGGTTTGGAAGAATTTTCCTACAGAGCTTCGTGCTCACCCCTACTTAACAACCTTTTTAGATTATCCTCTCGAGGAAGAGCTAGGAGTCGAGTTCACACTGGGAGACTCCGATAGACGAGAGCGTGGATCCTGAGGTGGACGCCTAGAGCGACACTTTCTTTTGTTCTAGACTAGGATATTCATTCTTAACCTTATGGAGTCTAGTTTTCTTTTATTATTTCCGCTGCATTACATTAGTTGATTTTTGTAATGTAAAGACCAAGATGGGTCTATTCTTTTGGGATAATGTTGTAAATTCTATGGATGATTTCATGAAGTCTTATTTATTGATGGATTATCTTGGTGCTCTCATGATGTAAATAGTTTTAGAATATAATGTCGTCTAGGGTGGTATTTGGGGCGTTACAAATACTCAAACTCTCATATGACCTAAAGTAAAAGTCTCTAAACCATCTCTAATGTCAATCCAAAAGCCCAAATTGGGGTGAATCAGACTCCTCCTTAGATGTGCATTGGATTAAAAGTAGTGACTAGATAGCCTAAGGGATAATCACGGGTTCCCAATGAATCTCAACTACTTTCAAAGACTCAAAACATGCATGGGTGTAGGGACAACCTATATGAAATTATATGCACATGTATGGATGAAATTGGATCAATATGCAATGCAATTTTAAAATAAACAATTAATTCTCAGTGTTCATAATCATTAAAATTACAGATTTTCTTATTAAAATAACTTCATCCAAATTTCATCATCTCATTATTTTACTCTAAGGCATATTAAAGAATATAGAAATCGATTTAATGCATCCTAGACTAATGTTTTCTCACTTAGTTTAATTTCACTCACACGTGTTTAAATTTTGTTTAACTTGGAATAATTCAAGTGTGACGTTTGTGGAACCAATCTCCAGCACAATTAGGATTCCGCTTAGTTTAAATCTTTAATAAGCTCAACATGAAATTCTAATGCATTGTCCAAGTGAATACATGATTGATCAGTGATTGTCCCAATGATTTTATTTTTAACAACTATCCCTTTCTTTTAAACCTTCTACTATATGGCTTCAATTAACACAATCAATCAATTGGTCACATTGGGCTCTTTTCAAACAATTGGTCTTCGACAACTTTTAAGGGATTGAGATTTAACTAACCTTTAATCATGTGTTCACCCATCACTAATACTTAGAGTCACTTAAAATCATTAATAGTTGAAACTAACAAGACTCCTAAGTATGAAGGTGAAGGGTAGTCGTGTACTTGGTTTTGAATTTTTTTAAAATTAAACATTATCTAAGCACATTAGGATAAAAGAAACTTTGGTGAATAAAACATGCAATCAGATTTGTGCCACTTAGTTCTCTATTCTCTAATATGACTCATAGCAATGCACATTTCAATTTTGATGTAAAGATGAATTCATTATAATGCAAATCAAAGTGTGAATTATCATGATCATTTACAAAAAAACAAAAAAAAAATTGAATTTTTCTTTTCCAATGTTTTTGAAATTTTCAAATAAGTATGTACAAGAAAAATATGCATAACATGCATTAAAACAAAGGAAAGACAAATAAAGCTTTTACTATAAATCCTAAAAATGAATGTCAAACTTGGCATCAAAACTCTTTTTGGATTTTTCAATCTCTTTTGTTTTTGGGTTTATCAAATTTATATTATTTTTGGATTTTCATACAAAAAAATCAAAAGTAAATATAGAAAAATATATACAAAACCAGTTACTCCCTATTGCATGATATTTCGTTACAGAGTATAGGACTAAGTTCCTCAGACACTCACTAAAGTATAAAAATACCTAGGAATTTCCTAAGATCCTCGAATCTAGGTGGATACAATGATTTTATGAGAAGATCAGCAATTTGATCTTGAGTTTGGACATACTCTAAAGATATCACCTTGTTTTCAACAACTTCATGAATTATGTGGTGACGTATATCTATATGTTTTATCTTAGAGTGTTGAACGGGATTTTTTGAGATGTTAATAGCATTGGAATTATCACAATACACAGTTAAGGTATCATGAGAAATTGTATAATCAAACAGCATTTCCTTTAGCCAAAGCAACTATGTGAAGTAACTTCCTATTGCAATGTAGTTAGCCAAGAGAGTAGAAAGGGATATGGAATTTTTTTTTTTTACTTTGCTAAGATACCAAGTTTTTCCAAATGTAAAAACAGACCCCATAAGTGCCCTTATGATCATCTATATTCCCTGCATAGTCGTTGTGATGACCGAGTTCTCAATGATTGAGGTCTCGAGGATCGTGCCCAGCACGACAAGAACTTAGATGTGGTAAAATGAAATGAAAGAGTTGGGGCAGTTTAAATTTGAAGGTGTATGAGTTGAGAGAATTGAAAAAAAAAGGACGGAGTTGGTCGAATTGAACAATTTAGTTTAAGGAGACGATTTTGGTCGATTAAAGGTTCAATTTGGTCCATTTTAATTGGGCGCGTGGAATTGGAGAAAACTTAAATTAACATTTTTAAGGTTTTTATATGAATGCACATATATATATATTATATACACTTATTGTGTAACACTCCGTACTTTCTTTTATATATTTGTATAGATATATATAGTAAAATATTATTGTGAATATGTGGATATGTATAATGAGGTAAGAATAAACCATATAGATTTTAATAATAGGATAAATACTAGAGACACATATTGATTGGGAAGTTTGAGTTTTAAAGACGTTGAAACTTGAAAATGGTGATTAGATGAATTTCTAAATACTTTTAGGTCAAAATAAGGTTTCCATTGAATCTGGGAGGTCGGAAAACATTGGTAGAGGTAATCTGAGATGTATTAGAAGTTAGGAAGTATTTTGGAGTTAAAACACATTTTTGAGAAAATTTGGTTATAAAGGATTTCGGACACTGCCTACTATTTCAATCATAACTTTTTATTTTCAAATCCAATTGATCTGAAATTTGGAAAGTAGATAGTAGACATCTAGGGCTACAAAAGTGTATTTCATGAAAATTTTTCAATTCGACCTATAAATGGATCGAAACGGCACTGGAAGTCGGAGCAAAAAAATCTAGGCAGTGACTACCGGTAGTCAACCGATAGTCGACAGGGCAGTGCACTCTAACTACCGGTAGTTAACCAGTAGTCAAGAGTACCGAGAGCTTTAGCTACCGGTAGTCGACAGGTAGTCAAGTTCCCAACGTACCCGAGCTATCGGTAGTCGACGCTAAAATCTGAATTTTTCTGTTCGTGAACAGCCCAATTTTCTTCTATTTATAAATACCTTCCTACACTTCTTTAAGCCACATTTCAACCCTTCAAACCCTAGAACAACATAGAGAGAGAGAGAAGGAGAGAACTCAAGATCAAAAAAAAATTACAAGAGGTTAAGGGTATATTCAAGAATCCAAGCCCTAGTTCTTCAATATTCAAGGTAGGGTTTTCTTCTATTTTTATCCAATGATGTTAGGGTTATTATACATGTATATTTTGGCTCTAAATAGTATGTATTTGTTATGGGTTCATTGTTTCTTAGTATTCTTACAAACATTCACATGATTTGAACAAAATAATGGTTTAAAATCCATTAAACCCTAGTTTTGGGGGGAACTATGGATTTCTCTCTATATCTTCACATCCTCTTGATTTCTAAAATGCTAGAGCCTTGTGTTGGGTATTAAAATGGTAGTATTGATGATCTCATGCCTATTTCCTTTAAACTTATCTTTTGTAACATGATTTATGAAATGAGTATATTTCCTTAAATTGTTTTATTATGTACAATGCTTGTGAAAGTTGGGAAAGTTGTGGAATTGCTTATATATGAGGTTTTGAGTATATTTTTAGTATGTCACTCTTGTGTATGGTGTTGTGAGGGACTTGGATTACCTTCGAAAATTGTCGTAGAGCGTTAGAGGTTAGTCTATCCCAATGGGGGGTGAGATGGTTGCCTAATGCTCGTAGTGGATCATTGTGGTGACAGTGACCACTATTGTTCATGGATACCGGGGAAAAGGGTTAGTATACTAGACACCTTGGAAGAATTTCGTCAATGTCGTATGAGACGGTACATGCCCTTCCTAAATTGACCTGTGATTGTTATTATAAATGGGTGAACAAGGTAGAATTGTCGGGTAGATTCATGAGAAGCGACAACCTACTTGAGTGGTACCAAATATTATTTCTCCAAGAGTTTCGGGTAGTATGGGATGCCGCGATAACTTGTGGAAATGGTGTATGGTGGAGTGGATTATGTTAGAAATTATTTGTCAATTTAACGTGGTTTTATTCTCTTTCAATTCCATATTATTGTACAAACTTGAGATCTCCTTTAAAATGTCCTTATTTTTTTTCAAAATTCATTTATATGTATGTGTAAAATGTGACCTACCTGTTTTATTTGATTTCAAAACCTTGAATGGGTTTGGAAGAATTTTCCTACAGAGTCTTGTGCTCACCCCCTACCTACAAATATTTCAGATTGTACTCTTGAGGAGGAGTTGGGACTCGAGGTGCCCGTACCCTGGGAGATTCAACAAGACGGGAGTGTGAATCCCGAGGAGGACTCTTAGCTTGACTCTATATTTTGCTCTAGACTAGGATATTATTTTGAAACAATGTAAAGCGTAGCCATATTTTGTAATTCCGCTGCATTATCATAGTTATTAGATTTTGAGGATGTAAAGGTCATAGCTTGGCCTATTCTTTTGGGATAACATGTAAATTTGATGGATTGATTTTATGGTAAGTAAATAGACCTGGTGTGGTCATTATAGTAGAATTGCACAGGTTGGGTTTGTGGTAGAGCTCCCCGTACAAGGGAGACTCTGCCCGAATTTTGTTACAATATAAATTATTGATGTAATGTTGATGGATTACTTAGTAATCTCATGCTTAAATGGTTATTAGAATGTAATGCCGTCCAAGGTGATATTTGGGGCGTTACATATTGGAACCATAAGGATTTGATTTGGTGTTCAAATTAGATTTTTAAAACGCACAAGGTATAAATCTATGATATCAGTTGGAAATTATTGGAGTTATTTTTAATTTATACTATGTTATATATATAGTCGCGTTTAAAGTGAATTTAAGAAATATATCTATATATACATGTAGAAAAGTCAAAGAGGAAGAGTGGGAATGGAATTTGGGTCACATGACAATTTCTTTAGCTTTTTATGTGTGGTTTATATGTACATATATAAATATGTGTATATATATTTATATACTAAAGTAGAGTTGAGTTTGAATTTTGGAGACAAAGAGAGGTCCAGATCGTTTTGAGACTAAACATAAACATATCCAACGGACATCGTAATTCTAACATAAAAGACGGTTCAGATCGTTTTGATGATTATTGATCTGACAATCATTATTGATCCTTAAATTTCATTTCCAACCCAATATTTAAAATAGAGTTTGATTCTATTTTCAATTCTAAAGTTCTATCTCTCACACGTCTCAATCTCTTTCTCTCTCTCTCATATACCTCTCTCTCTCAGACTCCTCTCTCTGTCACACACAGATTCCGCCTAACAATTTCAAAGAGATCTCTCATTCTAGGACTCCAAATGACTTATCTCACATGAAATACATCGCCTCCATATGTACGTCTCTCTTTATCTCTCAAACTCTACTCTCCCATGTCTGTCTCTCAAGTGCCCAAGCCACCGCACACCACCTTTCTTTCCACATCTGCCTCACACACCAAACAACACCCCCCCCACAACACTATCGAAATCCTCCCTCAACTGCCAACGACCACCAAAAAATGAGGGTGTGGCCTGCTATAGACTACAAAAACACCCCCACACCCTCTTTTTTTGTCCTACTATAGCTCATGCTTTGCTGAAGAAAAAGATGTTAGATATTCGACAAGTAACCAGGTCACAATTCCTCTTAGTATGCACTGATTCAATTTTTTAATTTATTTTTTGTATCAAAGCTTTGTGCAATTGTTTTACAGTCACCACCGAACAACACCCCACACCCCCATAACACTATCGAAAGCCTCCCTCAGCCACCAACGACCACCCAAAAAAAAGGTGTGGCCTATTATGGATGACAAAAACACCCCTATACCCACTTTTTTTGTCCTACTGTGGAGCTCCTGCTTTGCTGAAGAAGAAGACGTTAGATATTCGAAAAGTACCTAGCTCGCAATTCCTCTCGGTATGCACTGATTCAATTTATAGAAATTCCCAAGAGCTCAATTCTTCTCAGTATGAACAGTATACTCTCGGTATGAACATTCCTCTTCGTATGTAAGTTCACAGGGTCTATGGATGTAATAATGTTGGTTTTGAATATAAAATGGAATTGAATTGTTAGTTCACTCTTACTGCTAAAAATTTGTTTAGTATATTTAGTTATCTCTTAGCTTACCTCTATTTTCTTCTATTATAACCATCCAACAGCTATGATAGCTTCCAAGTTGGCAGCATGGTGCAAGATAGAGTTGTCTATGGCTTGGTTGAATTATATGTTATTTTAGTTTCCACTTCATAGAGTATAAGATAGAGCTGTCCTTATAGCCATAAAGGTTGCTATGTATTTTTACCTTGCAAACTGATGTTGTGATATTGTCGTTGTCTTTGCTTGGAAATAATATAATTTTACCTCTTTGCTTTTCTTTGCTTATAATTAGTTTCCATTTCAGAGCAGGGAAAACCAATTGACTTATAGCACTTAAGGAATCGTGCTCGCTCAAAGGTAAGCCTATTAGTTCCATTTATTCCATTAAAAGCATATGGCTTACTCATTAGAAATTGTGATTTTTATGCTATGACCAACAGCCAGTTAGCGACCTTTTCCTCCTAACTTCATCCTCAACCAGCTAGCAATGACATATGAGAGGTGACCTCATAGGATATATAAAAGTCAACTCTAGGATATATTTTTTGCTTTAGTTTAGGATGCATTTTTAGCTTTTATGTATGATATAAATTTTTCTTGCTTTAGAATATGTCTTCAACTTTAGGACTAAAATGAAACATGAATGTCAAATAGGTGCATTTAGTGTATGACTACTTTGAATGGGGGATTGAACATCGATGAATGTAGTTAGTTGCTAATTTTCATTGCCCTGAATTGGTTCCTTTCTGAGTTTTTGGTAAGTGGTGCACTTTTGAATCTTACTCTTTTTCTTTGGCTTAAAATAATGTAGAATTTTTAATGGATGAAATTTCCAGGATCATCAATTGCAAATGTACACTGTTTGATAGAGTAGTATTCTATTCCCATATATATTTTTCAGCTATAACTTTGCTTTATTGTTGCGGCTTTAACATTGCTTTGTTTTCACAATGCTTATGCTATTTTTTTTTCTACAATTGAACAATATCTTTGATATTATTAACAAATGTTTTTTTAATTATATATTACTTATTGGCCAGAAAAATTGACAATTAACTTGTAAGTTGATTTGAATTTCTTTTTTTAGGAAACTTTGGCCAAAATCAAATGAAATGGGGTTCATTTCAGCATAGTGTGAGTAAAAAAGTGTAAACATAAAAACATTTGTATAGAATTAAAATACTTTGTTTTCCTAAAATGCTCATTCGACCAACATGTTATATTTGAAAATCTTTCGTGAATGAAAATTAGGTGGTTTGAGTATATTTTTTACATTCTACTGTTTGACCTTGCGATTTTTGTTTCTTGTTTTTTATCAGTTTCTTTATTTGTAGTCATGCATGCTTCACTAATTTGTATGCACCTAGCTTTTTGGAGTTCATTCAAGAGTTTCAATTACTAATTTAAGGAGTTTTTGTGTAAACTCCCACTTGTTATATGAATAGAGTAATGTAATTGTTTAGTAATTCATATATAGGTAATGATGTATGCATGAATTATGTAGAATGTAATAGTAGAAATAAAAATTTTAGTTGAGAAAATAGTGCATATTGTAGAAGTTTAGAAGTATTCCGGAATGAAAACACATTTTAGGTAAAATTTGAGTAGAAAGGATTTTGGACACTACCTAGTATTTGGAACATAACGCTTTACCCTGATTTCCAATTGATCTGAAATTTTGATAGTAGATATTAGACTTCCAGGGCTACAGAAGAGTATTTCACATAAATTTCCCAAATAGACTTCTAAACAGGCCAAAACTTCACTTGAAGTTTTAGTAGAAACTAGAATGACGTTCGAACGCCAAGTGACGTTCAAACGTAAAACAGTCAATTGCACTAGTGACATTCAAATGCTAAATGACGTTTGAACGTGACTTACAGACCTCTAATGGAAATGCAAAAGTACTAGATGCAACCAACGTTCGAAGTCCAAAGTGACATTCGAACGTGAGTCAATAATTTGCACTATAAACGTTCGAACGTGACTTAAAAGTCTGGGTTTCAGATTCGCGATATGTGGACCATTTCTTCCATTATAAATACTTAAGTTCACCTCCCCTATCCCCATTTCAACACTTCTAACCCTAGGAAACCTTAGAGGAGAGGGAAGAAAGGAAAAAACACAAGATCAAAGGGGAGTTTCACATTGGATTGGGTCAAAGCTCAAGTTCTTTAAGAACACCAAGGTAGGGGATCCTTCTCAAGTTCTTTCATTGAGACTTAGGGTATAAATATGTATGTTTCCATCTTATTGATCATTATATGATAGATATATATGAATTCTTGGTTTCTTTATCATTGGAACATAGTCTTGAACCAATTATATGTTTGGGTTCAAGGAATATGTGTTCTTGAATTTCCAAAACCCTAGATTTTTTCAAAATACATGTTCTATTGTGAAATGAATATGGATTCTTTATTTCTAAATTCATGTTCTTAATTAAATCATATTTCCATCTAATACTTGTTCTTGTTTCAAGAAATCTTAAATTTTGGCAAAACCCTAGAATTTTGATATCGAAATGGTGGATATTTTCTTAAGATGATCTCTTGCCTATTTTAGTTCTTTATTATTGTAGTATGTTGAGAATAGCATAATTGTGATACTTCAATGGTTAATGATAATTATAAATGGTTAAGATTGTGGTTAATTGAGAATATTTTGGCTTCCTTGAGAATAGTATAATTGTGATACTTCAATGGTTAATGAAAATTATAATTGGTTAAAGTTGTGGTTAATTGAGAATATTTTGGTTTTCTCATTTTGTATGGTTGTTGTGATGGACTTTGATTGCCATCGAGAGATGTCATAGAGTGTTAGAGATTAGTCTATCCCAGTGGGGGTGAGATGATTTCCTAACACTTGTAGTAGATTGTCATTTGGTAATGCGACCACTATCGTTCACTGGAATTTGAACAAGGGATGGTATACTTTTCCTGAGAAGAGACTCGTCACTGTCATTGGGATGGTAGACACTCTTTCCTAAAGTGATTATGATTATGATGGGTGGACTAAGTATAATCGTTGAGTTGATTCATGAGAAGCAATCAACATACATGGTACGGGGATGAACCAATATACATGGAATGATGTGTTGGATCGTCTTGGCCGGTGCATTGGTATGGGACAATGCATCGAAAGGCGCCCTGCCTAAATGGCTTAAAGTTGGAAATAGTATATTGTTGTGAAATTTACTTTATTTTTTCACTTGATTATTGTTACGGCTTAAACTTGAGATCTATTTTAAATGTCATGTTTTTCCTTCAAAATTGATATATGTTATTTACAAAATGAGACCGACCAGTTTTTATCTGTTTTCTAAACCTTGTTCGAGTTTGGGAGGATTTTTCTACATAGCTTCGTGCTCACCCCCTACCGTTCAATATTTTACAGATTATCGGCCAGAGGAAGAGCTCGGTGCTAACAAGCCGGGCCATGGAGAAGCTTCATTAAAGGGGTACTTGGATTCCGAGTGGGACATCTAGAGATGTCGTTTATTTTTGTGCTAGACTAGGAATGATTATGTAAAATCATGTAAAGTCTAGTATTTTGTCTATTCCGCTGCTAAGTTCAAATGTAATTTTTTTGATGTAGTAGTCATGGTTTGGGCTTATTCTTTTAGATAATGTTGTAAATATTTTATGGATCAATGGACCCGGTGTGGTCAATGTAGTATAATTACATAGGTTGTGTTTTGGGTAGAACTTCCCGAACAAAGGAGACTCTGCCCGAATTTTTTTAAATTAAGCACCCTCGATTATTTATGGATTTTATTAATTGCTCTCATAGTATGAATAATTTCAAAAGGTAATGTCTTCCAAGGTGATTTTTGGGGCATTACATTTTGTTTATTATTTGGTTGTTTAGTTGCCACTATGACTACTTTAAAGCAAACTTAATGGGTTTTATAGTTATTCAAGAGTAAGAATTGATGTTTAATCAAGCCTAGAATTTTTTGTTGTTCCATGGAGGAAATGATGTTGCATTGCTATAAATAATTCTCCTCTATGTAATATTATAAGATGAAATGTGTAAGCATGATGATCGTGAGTATTGAGTTATTATGTGAAGATTTAATAGAGTTAAAAATATTGACATGATAGTCAATTATGGTTATTTAAGTTTAGCTCAATTAGTATTTGTTGGTTCAATGATTACTTTTTGAGTAATACAATTCGCACCTAAAAATATGATCTAATTTGCTGACATAAGGATGTGGCATCATAAGAATCATTGGACCAACACCAAGTTCTAATAATTGATGAGGTCTACAATGAATCTAAAGGTCATTGTGAATTAAGTCAATAAATTATATCAGTAAATTAAGTCTCACTAGCATTGTTCTTACTCTTTTGGTTACTAAATTTTTTTTTCCATTTGCTAATTTTTGTGATTTTAATTTTTTATTCGGACAATTTTATTGTGTCATATAGTGCCTTCAAGTACATACTTTAGTTATATATGTATATATATATATATATATATATATATATATGAGAGAAGTGAAAATGGATGTGGGGTAGGAGACTAGGAAGTGTGATATGGAATAAAATAGTGCATGAGTGGACACACGTCCATTGGTTGTAACTGTACTTTGTGATTGCCATGAAAAAAATCTGCTCGAAGATTGATAACTATTACATGGCTGGGCTGCAACGTGTACATGTCACGTGCATGAGACGTAGAAAAGTTTAAAATGTAAAGAATAGAGCAAAACAAAGGAAGACGAGCTGGCGGCATTAGATTAAAAAAGAAAACAAAAGGTGGACAGGTGGATGAAAGTGGTATGTGCGTTTAAGTGGGCTGCTGTCTATTGTTACAAATTATTATTGTAAGTATATAAGGCAGCATGTCATATAGCCTTAATATATATATATACACACACATAGGGGACGTGTTCTCTAGTTAGCGGCTAGGCAACACTTGTGCACTAATTAGGGTAACTCTCGGAGGTTAACACGTGTATGTTTGAGCAATAAGCCTTGAACTTTGTAGTATTTTGCTAAGTGGTTGCAAGAGGAACAAAAGAAGATGAAACGGAAGTACTGAAAACCGAGAAGAAGGGGAGCGAAAAAAAAGAAAGAGTGAGGGTGTCGGTTGGAAGGGGATTCAAGATTTAGTTCCACCAGCTTGTGAAAAAGTATTTGAAGAGGATTAATTGCAGTAGTTTGGTGTCAATTTCCTAGCTGCTCATCCTTTTGATTTCCGTTTGATGATTTCGGGAGGTGGCTGCAATTTGAAAAGCAATTTACAGTAAACTTTAGTTTAAGTTCTGCAAATTTTCTGAGTTATGAAATCTGAAATCTAGTGAACCCAAAACATGTGGTCATAAAAAAATGTTGGTATAAGTATTTGTGATATTAGTACAAAAAATTTATATAATAAAGTACAAAAAATTTAAATTTTAAAAGATAAATAAAATAATTTTTGCTATTCACAGTTGAGATATCTTTAAATTTTACTTTAAAATTAATTCGACGACTAATATTAACACCTCAAATTTAATAGGAAAAATAGGCTTCTAAGGGTGAAATTAGAGTGACTTTTTAAAAATGATTTTAGAACTTATTTCTCATAAGTACTTAAAAAAAATAGTGCTTGGAACTGTCCCACCACCACCACCACCACCTTTGCTACCTCACCACCATCACCATTACCACCACAACTACCCCCACCACTACCACCGCCGCCGTCACCACCACCAACACTATCGCCACCCAACCACCATCACAAGTACCACCACTGCCCCACCACCTCCACT
>CM042201.1:134832-173357 GCA_023539305.1 Ilex asprella | reverse complement strand
AAAGATGTATATATGTAAGTATATATATATATATATAGAGAGAGAAGAATGATGAACAAAGAGACAAAATAGTCTTTTTATTAAGATAGTTAACTTCATCTAGCTATTAGGGTCCCAGTGTAATTTTTAAAAAATGAGGGGGTCTCCGTGTAATAAAGTCAAATGTCAAGGGGTGTGAGTGTAATTTACCCAAATATAAAATATGCACTTTTATGTAACATAACGATCTATGACTACAAGAAATTAATATAAAAAGTTGAACATATTTTTCGAACCATCTATTCTCTCAGTAACATTTGAAAAAAAATATAAAATTATTGTTACTATACTAACATAATATTTATATACATATATACAAAAAAGAACTAAAAGAAGTTAAAATATACATCAACAGAGGGCCATGCAATATTTCTCTAAACAACTTGTCAAATTATGTAAATGACATATAAACAAGTCAAATCGTATGCATTTCTTCTAATTGGTTTCACCAATACGTAATTCGTCTATAATCGTATCGTGACGGATCCATTCGCATACTAAATATGCGGTATAAAGAAAACTCAAACCCAATAATTTTATGTCGTGTTAACAAGTCATGTCATATATTGACACCCCTAATTTTGATATAAAAACTTGACTTTGTAGAGTTAATTTTTTTTTTAACTAGAAATTGTCTTTTGATGTTAAACTACATAATTTTATAAAATATTATTTGTAACATGAAAAATAGTTGTTGCCCATATAAATTTTTTAAGAGTTTTTCTTCTTTAACTATTTTTTAATCTAACACAACATTTTAATGTTTTATGAAATATTATATACGACGGGAAAAATAGCTGCCATAAATATAAAAAATTCTTTTGAATTTATAAAATATTTTTTGAGGCAGGAAAAACAATTGTCTGAAATACAAAAATTTCTTTGGAGTTTATGACACTATTTATGGCAGAAAAAATAGCTGTCACAAATATTAACACAAACACGCTTTTTGTGACGGCAAACACGGCCGCCACAAAATATTGTCTAAAATATGTCTTTTCTGACGGCAAACACATATGTCGTAAAAAAATTATCACAAAAAACCCTTTTACTTGTAGTGAATGTTTTTAATTCCCTGCGAGTTTTATAGAACTTGTTCTTCAATTCTTAGTTTCAAATTCAAATCTTGTGTTTTAATAGTTAAATTTTTTTGTTGACTACATGGACACTAGAAATCAACTAAGATAAATTACAATTGAATAGATCCAAATCCTGAAACTAAAGAGTAACTTTTTCAATTGATAAATTCCTTTTTAATTTTTTTGCATTTATTCTACAAACCAATGTCAACCTTTAAAACCAAACTTACATTTTCTTCCTTTACCTACTTTTAAATTTCTTTAATCCCTGTGGTTCGACCTCGGGCTTCCGATTATTTACTACTTCTTGATCCGATTTAGTAGTAATACGCTCAACAAAAATAGTAATATGCCCAACAAAAATAAACTACAAGAAAAAGGGTATTTGTGACAATTTTTTTACGGCGGTTGTATTCGTCGTCACAAAAGACGTATTTGACAATTTTTTGTGGCGGCTGTATTTGTCGTCACAAAAAGTATGTTTATATCAATATTTTGTTAATATTTGTGGCAACTATTTTTTCTGCCGTAAATAGTGCCATAAAATCAAAATAAATTTTGTATTTGAGACAACTATTTTTCCTGCTGCAAATAACATTTCATAAACTCATTTTTTTTTGCATTTGTGGAAACTATTTTTTCCGTCGCATATAATAATTCATAAAATATTAAAACGTTGTTTTACATTAAAAAAATTAGTATTTTAAAGAAAAAAACTCCAAAAAAAATTTGTATTGGCCACAACTATTTTTGATGTTACACATAATATTTTATAAAGTTACGTAGTTTTACATCGAAAGATAATTTCTAGTTCAAAGAAAAAAAAAACTCTACAAAGTCGATTTTTTAAATCAAAATTAGGGATATCAAAATATAACACGACCCATTAACTATAACGCCCCAAAATCCACTCTGGAAGGCATTACTATCTATAACCATTCATACCATTAGAGCACTAATAAAATCCATAAGTAAAAGAGACGTCATTCATCATCCATAAAATATTTACAACATTATCCAAAAGAGTAGGCCAAACCATGACATTTACATCCCAAAAATTTAACTATTATAATGCAGCACAAAACAAAAGAAAACTAGCCTTTAAAATATCTCCAAAATGAATTTCCTAGTCTAGAACAAAAGATAATATCACTCTAAGCATCCGTCTTGGAATCTACATGCCCATCTATAGGAGTCTCTCAATGTGCCGGTTCCTCTACTCTAAGCTCCTTTTTTAGACCATAATCTGAAAAATGTTTGTATGTAGAGGGTGAGCACTAAGCTCTGCAGGAAACACCTCCCAAGCTCAAACAAGGTTTAGAAATAATATAAAACAGGTCGGTCTCATTTCACAAATAACATATAGAGTTTTTGAAATAAAAACCGAGACATTTATACAGATCTCAAGTTTAAGGTACAACAGTAATTTAATGAATAAGTTAAATCAATATACAATTAACAAACCATTTCCAAACATAATTCATTCCACCATAAACGATTTTCAACAAGTTCTTGTAGAATCGCATACTTCCCAAAACTCTTGTAGAAACCGTTTCTGGTATAATGAACAATAACCCACAATTGACATTCGTTAATTCCCTTTGTCATGTACATTGATTGCTTCTCAGGAATCTACCCAAAGATTATACCTAGTCCACCCATCACAATCACAAGCACTTTGGGAAAAGGGCGTATATCGTCTCACACGGCATTGACGAATCCTTCCTAGGAAAGGTATACCGTCCCTAGTTCGAACTCCGGTGAACGATAGTGGTTGCATTACCAAATAAAAATCCACTACAAGTGTAAGCAACCATCTCACCCCCACTGGGATAGACTAACATTTACACTCTACGGCATATCTCGAAGGCAATTCAAGTCTATCACAACCACCATACAAATGAGAAAACCAAAACATTCTCAATTCAACAACCATTTCAAATAATTACAAAATCCTCAATTTTACATGTAAGGTGCCATAGAATAATTGAAGAAAAAGAGCAAGAGATCGTCATAAATATCATTTTGTTGTACAATATCAAGCACTAAAGTTTAAAATTAAGAACAAGGGAACAATCAAGTCTTGAAACCAATAACAAATGAATATCAAGGTTTGGAATTTAGAACAAAGAAAAAATCAATTCCCTTGAAAACTAGGGTCTCGAAGGCCATACAAAAGATTTAGTGGTTACCCACCCATAACATAGCTTAAAACAAGTAATATTTAAGGTTGGGAATCAAGAGCAAAGGAGAAATTAGGAGAAATCACATTTCCCTTGAAAACTAGGGTTTCAAAGGCATACAAGAGATTTAGGGCATGTTTGGTATGTTTTTTGGGATGGGTTTGGATTGGCTTGATGAAACCTGGGTTTGTTCTAAAGATGATATTCAAAGATGGGATTCAACTTTTAATGCTGTCCATACACATGTTTGGTATGCACAGGAATATATGATTATTATGGTAATATATTTGTATATAAATGTCTATTTTGCCCTTTATCCAATTTGTATATATGAGGTATATAGGATATATAGGGGTATAAATGTCATTTATAACTTAAACCCCCAAACCCACATATGAAACCCACCCCTCCCTTGGGTTTCATGAAACCCATGAATAAGGGTTTCATGACCGGGCCATGACCGGGCCGGGATTAGAATCTTATCCCTACTTTACACATATCAAACATGTGTTTAAGGGGGTTTACTAACCATAACATAGTTTAAGACAAGGTAATAAATGCAAGAATGACAAGGAATGATGATTTCATAGCAAATAGATATGATTTAGAGTCAAGGAAATACATATATAATAACCCTAATCTCAATGTAAGAGAATGAAAGAAAACGTCTACCTTGGTGTTCTTAAAGAACTTGAGCTTTGATCCAAATCCAATGTGAAACTCTCATTTGATCTTGTATTTTTCCCTTTCTTTCCTCTTCTTTAAGGCTTCCTAGGGTTAGAAGTGTTGAAATAGGGGCTAAAGGGGGTGGCCTTAAGTATTTATAGCGGAAGAGATGGTCCACATATCGCGAATCTGGAACCCAGACTTTTAAGTCACGTTTGAACGTCGTTCGGCGTTCGAACGTTAATAGTGCAACTTGTTGGCTCACGTTCGAACGTCATTTTGAACTTCAAACGTTGATTGCTCCCAGTACTTTTACATTTCCATCAAAACTCTGTAAGTCACGTTCGAACGTCATTTGGCGTTCGAATGTCACTAGTGAAATTGACTGTTTTATGTTCAAACGTCTGTTGGCGTTCGAAACTCATTCCAGTTTCTGCTGAAACTTCGAGTGAAGTTTTGGCCTGTTTAGAGTTCGATTTTGAAAATTTTTGTAAAATACACTTTTGTAGCCCTGGATGTCTACTATATACTGTGACACCCTAAAATCTAGGGGTCCGTTGATCACTCATCAACCCGCGGAAACACCCGTAGATGTCGCATAACCCGACACCACGTTAAGAGCATCCTGAACCGGAATCATAACTCGCAATGCAAATTGCAATCATCTTTCCCTTGGATCCAATCAAGGTCCAAGCCATTATGATTAACACTCCATTATAGTCCATTTAGACCATTTAGAAGAAGGAATACATAGCCCAAAGACTTGGCAAAATAGTTTTTTTTTTTTTTGAAAATTTTGGAAAGCCTTCTGAAAGGGTTGCCTTCCGGAAGGGTTTGCCTACTGGACTGCACCATTCTGGAAGGGTTTCCTTCCAGAAGGGCCTTCCGGAAGGGTTTGCCCAGTTTTGCCTATCTCACACGTTTTTCATTTCCAATCTCATCCAAACTATTCCAAAACCAATCCAAACTTACACAACATATATTTTTGTACATTCAACATGGTTTATACAAGTTCTATTACTATATTCACAGGCAATTTCATTTAATTACATGCCAAACTTAATATTCATTGAAATTTTATAATTTACTCAAAATAAGCCACATTCTGGCTTCTTCATCCATGAGGCTCAAAGTGAGAACCTTCCATCGGCGTACAACCCGTATCTGAAATATTTTTTCATAAAGGGTGAGCCACACTCAATAGAATATTTCTTAAATAGGCTACTCCCCAACCCAAATGCACATGAAATGCTCACATGCAACCAATTCACCATTCATACATTCCAAGCATGAACACACTATCAATGTTGGAATTTACAATGCAATGTCATAGAATGAGATGAGACTCACTTTTACAATCCAACTTGATTCCTTTCTGGATCTTCGACACAAGCAATTGCTAATGTACATTTACCTGTCATCCATGATCCCGAGCCCTTCCCGGTTCTCCAACACATGTAATTTCCCATGTGTATGATCTCATCATCTATGTTATGCATCAAATGACCTTTACCAATCCGGGGTCTTTTATGGGGTGAGTATTTATAGACTTACACCAACGGCACCCAACTGACACGGGATTTATGGACTCCCACCAACGGTCCTGCATACACTGACACACTTTATGGACTAATACCAATGGAAGTGCGTATCTAAATCACCAGACCTTGCACCCAAGGGACCTTCTAGCCCTTCTTGCTAACCCCAACCCTCTTTACCTTGCAAACCGTGTGACTCGGCCAAGTCATCGACTTAGCTCACTCGATCTCACTCGTCATCCACCCATGTGGTGTTGACTACTTCCATGCACAACCACCCACTTAATGCAATGTTCCCGTGTAAATGCAGTGTAATGCCTCATTGCAACTCTACTACAATATTCAATATGCCATGTTTTCCATATGAGCTATATCCATCACATTTCAAATAACCCATGACAAAATTACATCAAAAGCATATAATTCTCATGACTCACAATGTCAATAAACTAATATGCATTTATCAACATTTTATCCACAACTCAAGTCCAAGTATGTCATCTCATATTAAGCAATAACACACTTCCAAATCAAGGCACAATGTAAACACATAACATGCCCACACTTCACATAATTTAAGAAAATTCATTAGACAATTTCTACATACCCATTTCAAGATAGAATATATTCTACCTAATTTCAATACCCATTTCACCAAAATCACTTCTATAGGCAAGTCATATATATCTATATTAACCTACCCATTTCAAGATAACATTCAAAGTTGTGAATAGACCTAAGTAGGAGAAACCCCTATCTCTTGTAGCATGAAGAATGCCCTTGGGAAGCTCCAAGAATCAACCTAAGTTCAATTCCAATCTTCTCCAAATTTTCAATTTTTTCACCTTTGGTGAAAGCCCTTGTTTTTGGTACATAGGCATAGCTCTTGAAGAGGAGAACGACTTTCCCTCTTGGCCCGAACGAATCTGAGCACCGTAGCTCCGTAGATCGTAGAGAAAAGGTGGAGAAATTCTCTCTTTTCCCTCTCTTCTCTATCAGCTAACGACTGAACAAGAATAATGGGGCAAAATTCAGATTTCCGTCTATTTATATTTTTAGAATACTTGGCCCACAATTGACCACACGTGTCTTTTAATTCCAGGTCTGTTTTCATATCGAAACGATTAAATTTTACTCCGGTTCAAGTTTAAAATATTTTTAATTTATCTTGAATTCATTTATTTTCAAAAACTCATAATTTTACTAAAAATTTCGTATTTGGGTCTGTTGGAGTCCGACCGCCTCGTAAAACACGAAAAACTCTACTATCTCGAAATTCGATGAAATTTGACATGCTAACTAGATTTCGTGAGACGAAACCAACAGTGAGGTCCGTTTCGTCATCCGAGCTCTAGATAAATTCAGGTTTACAACCCAATCATGGTGACAATTTACCGTTTTGCCCTTTATTCATAAAAGTTCAAATTTACCCGAGTTTTACATCTACTGTCCAAATTCCAGATCACATGGACATCAGGATAAAAAGTTATGGCCAAAGTACTTAGCAATGTCCAAACTCATTTTTACCCGAATTCACCCTAAAGTGTGTTTTAACTCCGGAATACTTTTTAACTTCTAATATACCCCATATTACCTCTTCCAATGTTTATCAACCTTCCGGATTCAATAGAGACATTATTTTGACCTACAAATATTTAGAAACTAATCTAATCACCCTTTCCAAGTTTAAACGTCTTCGAAACTTAAACTTCCCAATCAAATTGTCTCCCTAGTAGTTATTCCTACTTTTACAATCCATATGGTTTATCCTTACGTCACTACATATATGAGAATTACTAAACAAATACATTACTATATTAATATAAACACGTGGGGGTTTACATTAGCATAACACAAAATTAGTGCATGAGTTTGAGTCTTTCTTAAATCATCTGTATAGTAAATGAGTGGACCCGACACAATACGATTAATAAAAAAATCAAGTCTTGGTGAAACAAATAAGAAGAAACGTACACTACACAACTCGTTTATATACCATTTATACAAGATTCGTACACAACACAAATATGATATGACATAATTCATTAGAAACAAATTAATAAACGAATCGAGTATGAGTTGAGTATTTTTTTATAGGAACCAGGGTGGCTCAAAGAAATTTTAGACCTAAAATGAAAATACTAAATGAGGGCCTTTTATTTTTAATAAAAAATTAATTTATTTTTAATTTATTATGTGAGAGAAAGACAGAAGAAGGACATACTAGTGCTGCTGAGAATTTTTTTTTAACTTCTGTTTTGTTTTTTTTACCAAAGAGAGTGTTTAATTTTAAGTTTTATTTTTATTTTATTTTTACTTATTTTTACAGATAGAGAATGTGCTGGAGTAAATATGAATTGATTTTTGATTATTTTTTATTTTAGGTTTTTAATGTTATGAATCGGATCAAAAACCCAAATTATTACAATAAAAATGTTGCCTTTTCTTAATTTTTGGGCCTTTTTTGTAGGGTTTAAAATTTAAAGAATTAAAATTTTTTTTCTGGATTTGTAATATATCTAAAATTATGGGGCCTTCTAAAGATTTAGGGCCTAAAGCCCAAAGATTTGTTTTACGGGTCCTTTGGAAGCCGGTACACCAAATTAAAAATAATTGTAAAAAAATACACATAAAAAAATATTTTGGAAAGAAGTACACTGTTGAAATACAAAGAAGTAATTGCCCATTTTGTAAAATATTCTTTCCTAAAAACTGTAACAAGGAATTTATTTTACTGCTGAAATTTAGGGACATTTATTTTCGAATGTCTTCATCTTCGGAAAATGTTTCCTAAAATTTACTTTCTTAAAACGTTTTAGGAATATATATTAATTAATTAATTAGATAAAAATGATAATGGTTAACCACTGAAATTTAAGAATATTTATTCATGAAGTGCTTTATCTTCGGAAAACATTTGACCTTCTTCTTCCTCTCCAAAAACCACTTGATTTTCCTCAGCGATAAGCCCTAAAGTTGTTTCTTGAACATCTATAGAGTTTTGTCTTTGAAGGAAAAATCCTACTGTTCAATCCATTTGATGTAAGATCGTCAACAACATCTATTTTTTGAAGATTTGTTCATCATTTGAAGACCAAAACCAGTTGTAGAAAGTTGATTGCTAGCCTCTGTGAAATATGATGTTTCTGCCTATTAATTAATTGTGTGCAAATAAACTGTGTGTATCTCCTAACCGCTAACTGTGTTTCTCTCATAGTGTAACAATACACTGTAACAAATACAGTGTAACTGTAACAAAGCCAGTGTTAAGTGGTTTTGTGAATGTGATAACAAATTCAAAATAAAAGATAAACTGTTTGAATGAATTATATGCAAATATATGCTCGGCAAAATGTAATAGTACAATATTTTGTGTAAGTATCTTGTTACACTGTTATGGTGTTCACATATTAAAAAATAAAATAATCACCTTTAAAATGAAAGACATAAACCTAATGGAGTCATGAATTCAAATTGTGTAATTGCATAGATTGAATGATATGGATGAAATAATGTTTTCAGACTTCCATGATAAATGACTTCAAGGCCGAAGAAGAAGAAGATAACAAAAGATATTATTGCAAAATTTAAAATTCCAACCAACTGATTTATCCTCAAAATAAAAGGAAGAATCAAAGAATCAAATCTTCCAATAAATTAGGAGATTTTTAATGCATACATTTATCCTAAAAAAAGGGAAGGATCAAATATTCCATTAAATTAGGAGATTTTTAATGCATACATATAATCTGAAAAAAAAATTAGTTTCCAAAATAAATCGCATGAATTAAGGGAGGACACCAATGTCAAAGAAAAATCTGAAAATTTCAAATTATTTACTTGGACACAAATAAGAACTAAAATTAAGGACTTTTTCCTCTATATTTTTTTGTGTGTACTTTTTTACAATTAACTTAAATTTGATGTACCCCCTTCCAATTTACCCTTTTTTTAATGATGCTAGAGTTTGATCCAAACTCTCCAAATATTTTATTCCTTATTTTTTTTGTATTAATTTAAAATTAAAATTTTAATGGGTTTAAGAGTTTTGACCCACAGAGTACTCTAGTTAGTTTAGTATAGTTTAGGATTAATTGTACTGGAGGTCCCCAAAATATGAGATTTGTCTCATTTTGGTCCCCAATATTTCAATTGCATTATTTTGGTCTCTGAAGTATTGAATATGTTTATATACGGTCCGTTAAACAGACAACGTCCAGATTGCTAACGATTTGTTATCATAAACTTGTCACGTGATACTTAAATATGGATAAAAAATTAATTTAGATAATTCTTGACCAAATTTTTACTCAAAATAGTTACCCAAATTACACAGTTTTGATCATTAGCTACCCAAATTTTGGTCAAAAGTTATCCCTATCACACAATCTTTGTCAAGAGTTACCCAAATTTTGTTTAAGAGCTATCAAAATTATTTTTTGACCATATTTAGGTATTACGTGACAAATTTATGATAAAATTGTTAGCAATTTGGACATTGTCTGCTTGAAAGTCTATATAGAAACATATTCAATACTTTAAGGACCAAAATGATGCAATTGAAACATTGGGGACTAAAATGAAACAAACATCATACGTTGGAGACCTTTAGTGCAATTAACCCTATAGTTTAATTAAAGTTATAATAGGATTACTTTGTTTTGGTTTTAAAAATTTATTCCTTATTTATTTGGTATTAATTTACAATTAAAATTTTAATGGGTTTAAGAGTTTTGACCCAAAGAGTATTCTAGTTAGTTTGGTATAGTTTAGTGTTAGTAATTTTAATCTTCATTTATATCTTTTGTTAATTATTATTTCTATGAAATTATATCTTTTTTTTCTAAACGAGTAATATTAATAAGTTTGTATACTTCTACAGATTTAATATGTCGAAGAAGAAAAGACTTCCCCGCTCTACATCAAGATCACTAAACATTATTAAGACCCCATCCCAACTATCATCAGATGGAAATTCTGTAGGGCTATCATCATATGCACAATCATCTCAATCATGTGTATAATGCATGCAACATATTTCATACTTATTAATAGTTTATGTTTGAAATTCACTAATGTACTTATTTTTTGCCATGTGATTCAGTGACAAAAAAAATAAGGTCGAGGCCTAGCCAAGGGTCCCAAGGAGTGGGGGACAGGAACAAAGATTTAAGTAAAATTCGATTCGACTTTTCAGCCAGTTGGTAATAGAGCTTCTGACTTAAAGACGACAATGAAAAATATAGTACGCAATGGGTATAGGGCTGGTTCCACTAACATACATTGATTAGGATTCAGTGCCTATTGATGTGCTTGCCAGTATTTGGAGTGAGGTGCATGTATAAATCTATATAACTTGATAAATATATGTTATTTCTTATTGTAAAAAAATTACTAGTCAAATTGTCTATTTCTTTCAATGTTGAGAATTTTATTAGAATATAGTGTTGTATTGGCCAAAAATGTCTTAATTATAAGCTAATTGGTTGAATTATGGTTGTAGGATAACTTGACATTTGCACACCTAAAATTTAGAGAGGTCTTCTTGAAAGCAAGTAAAAAATCATGGAGAGAGCACACATATCGAATAAAAACAAGTATTATGAACCCCGCAAGACAGATGTGAATCTTTCTTCAGATATTTCTGTTGAAAAAGTGCCACAACAGTGGCAAGAGCTTGTGCAATATTGGGGAAGTGATATAGCAAAGGTATGAGTATAATTTTTTGTATACCATTATAATAATAGAATACTAACTTTAGATAATTTGTAATTGATGATATAGAAAATATCAGACCAAGATTCAAGGAATAGTGAATGTGTCACGTCCCGAATTTTCACAAACCCGGGGAGTGAGGGAAAAAGAATAAGGAAAGTAAATGAAAGGTTATTAGGTTGGATAAATTGGTTTCTCATTAATTTATCACGTTTTCCAAAGTTTTTCAAGCCATTTTTCTTCAATTTTTAACCTATTCCTTCATGGTTTCTAAACCCCCCTTTTGACATCCTTCCCACCTATTTGAAAGGTGTTTTTCACGCTAAACACATCTTTCAATTTTTCTTAAAATTTTGACATAACCTCTTTTGTTTTTCAAGCCCTTTTCCCACCTAATATTCACAATATTTCATAAGCTATCACAATCCACCCTCACTCGGTGGCCACAACCCATGTAAATTAAACATACATGCCTTATTCTCAATATATACATATAATTGTCCCAATATACACATATGATGCTCATCAAATAAAAACATCTCAAATGTCAATTGGGTTTACACCCTTATACTTTAAAATGGCCCAAGATCTATAATCCATTAGTTTTTCAAATTAAAATACAAGTCATTTGAGCTTATGCCCATACATACAAAATATGATCCAAGGGCCAAATATTCATTCAAGCCCCTTTTCTGTCCTTCCTTTAAGATTTCCTCAAGTCTCAAGTACCGGGAGCCTCATCTGTAATATGATATCTCATGAATGGGTCAACTCAACTACTGGTATGACAAAGTACTAATGCAAGGAGCAAATTTAAGGCGTGGCATGTGCAAGTGTACATTTTAAATGCTATAACCCCGTAATCCCTCAATGTTATGCAATGTCAATATGCATGACACACTCATGTAACTCTTTGCCACCCATGTCTCGCTTTACGGTCCACCGCTGTCAGCCCGCCGGCACTGTCATTGGCCAGATTTTGGGGTTTTCACCATAGGATCTGCACCCTCATAATGCATAGCATCAAGTGCTCAACCCACACTATGTTCCAAGAATTCATGTATGCCAAGATGCCTTGATTTTTCTCAATGTAAATTGTATGAAACATTTCATCAAACACCTTGTCTACATGAATGTAAAACACCATTCAATGGATTGAACATATGATTAAGCTTCATATTAATTACTTTCACAATTTCTCAAATAAACTACAAATACACAAACTACCAATTCATCATAACTCTCAAACCACAAGAGTTTCTCTGCATGAACATAAGGTATAATATAATAATCCAACACATAAGCAATATACACCTTTACCATAACAACAAATTGTCAAGAAACTCAAAGAACAAAAAAGTACTTAAACCACTAATTCTAAGTTTTCAAATAAACTATCAACTAAATAATTTTCTAACATCAAGTACACACCTAAATTATTCAATCAACACATAGGAAGGCAAGAAAGCTTAAATCTATTTTCAACTTAGTAAAATATCATACCTAAAATAGTTTTTCTCAAACCAAGGAAGTTGTGTTCACTTTATAGCCGAACTGATCGGTGAGAATATAGCTCTTGTTGAAAGGAACAACTTCTTAGAAGGAAGTCTTGCAAAATCTTGGCATTGGAATTAATTTTAGTGGTTTGAAGCTTGATGAACCTAGGGTTTTTCTTCCCTTTTCCTCCAAAAACGTGTATTGACCCTTCCCAGTTGAAAAAATGATATTTTTACACAAAAAGGTATGTATTTATAGTGGAGGGCAAAGGTGTAAAATGACTATTTTGCATTTGATGAATCTGGGACCTCGTTACACTACAACTTGTCCCAAAATACCTCAATTCGACATTCTATTTTAGCCAAAGTTCTTAAAATTATTTTAAATAAATTTTTTTTTAAAAATATATTTTAGCTAGTAGCCGGGTTTGGCCGGTCCAACCTAGGCTAACTGAGATGTCATTTTTTGTCAAATTTTTGAAACTATTTTTGTTTAAACTCAAATTCACACAGTAGGTGTATTTTAATATTCTAAGCATGTTTCTATTCTATGACATACTTAAATTATGCTCCTAAGCATGACTTATGCTTAAATAATGCATATGTAATGCCTTACTAACAAAACAAAAAAAATTATCATCATTTTTAAGATCTCTACATCCTCCCCCCCCTTAAAGAAATTTTGTCCCAAAATTTTAAAATGTACCTCTATGAATAAACAACTCTGGATACCTAGCGCAGACTTCAGCCTCAGACTCCCAAGTAGGCTCCTCGACCCCGTGATGGTTCCAAAGAACCTTGACCAAAGGGATGGTCTTGCCCCAGAAAACCTAGTCCCTGGAGTCCACTACCTCCATTGGCCTCTCATCATAAGAAACATCGCCCTCCACTTGAAGATCTACCCAATCTAACACATGTGAAGGGTTAGGCTCGTATTTCCTCAACATGGACACTTGAAAGACATCATGAACCCCAGATAGCTGTGGCGGTAATGTTAGCTTATAGGCCACCTCACCAACCTTCGCAAGCATCTCAAATGGTTCTATAAACCGCGACGACAATTTCCCACTATGCCCGAATCTCCTTAATCCCCGCCGTGGGGCTACCTTGAGAAACACATGTCCCCCAACATCAAATGATAGAAGTCGCCGCCTCCTGTCTGCATAACTCTTCTGGCGGCTCTGTGCCATCAATAGACGTTGTCTAATCATTTGTATTTTGTCCGTGATCTCACGGACTATGTTAGGCCCTGAAGCAGTTGTCCCCTACCTTAGTCTAACATACCGGTGGGCGACACGGCCTACCATACAATGCCTTAAAAGTTGCCATCTCAGTACTAGACTTATAGCTGTTGTTGTAGGAAAACTCTACTAAAGCAAGGTGATCTTCCCAACTACCCTGAAATCTATAACACATGCTCTAAACATGTCCTCAAGTATCTGATTAGTACGCTCTGACTGGCCGCCAGTCTAAGGGTGGAAAGCAGTACTAAATAGTAGCTGAGTCCCTATGGTTGTCTGAAGACTTTGCCAAAATCGTGTAGTGAAACGTGGGTCTCTGTCTGAAACAATGGAAACAGGAATCCCATGTAGTCGTACTATCTCTCGGATATACAGCCTACTGAGAACATCCGTTGAATCAGTCGTTCTAATTGGTAGGAAGTGTGCAGACTTCGTCAACCTGTCAATAATAACCCAAACTGCATCGTGACCTCTAGGTGACTTAAGAAGACCCATCACAAAATCAATGGTAACAAACTCCCACTTCCACTCAGCCACTGACAATAGCTGTAACAAACCCCTAGGTCTCTGGTGCTCAGCCTTAACCTGCTGGCACATGAGAAAACTCGATACAAATTGCACCACATCCCCCATCATCCCCGTCCACCAATACTGGCGGCGTAAATCATGGTACATCTTAGTGCCCCTGGGTGTACTGTTAGGCGTGAATGATGGAAATCTCTAAGAACATCTGCCCTAAGAGACTTTGGAACAAAGACTATACCCATATACCTCAGGCTAAGGTCAGAATGAATTGTCCATCCCTCCAACCCCTCGACACTTGCAACTCGTGCTCGAATCTGCCCTGCCTCTGTGTCCTGTAAATGTGCCTCAATAACCATACTCAACAGTGTAGGTTGTGCACAAACACTGAATAGTGTGGCGTGTTCCTCAGACTCGGTAAAGTCTAAGTCAATCTTACCAATGTCTCCCATCATCTACCACTCCCTAATAGCAATGCTAGCTACAGTGCTCCTCGGTCTCCTACTAAGTGTATCCGCTATGACATTAGCCTTTCCATGATGGTACTGAAGGTCAAAGTTATAGTCCTCCATATACTCCATCCATCTCCCCTGTCGAAGGTTCAAGTCCTTCTGCATGAAAATGTATTTGAGGCTCTTGTGATCTGAGAACACCTCGAACCTCTCCCAATATAAGTAGTGTCACCAACTCTTAAGTGCAAAAATAATAGCAGCTAACTCTAAATCATGTGTGGGGTAGTTCTGCTAATGATTCTTCAATTGACGAGAACCATAGGCTACCACTCTACCCTCCTGAATTAACACACAGCCTAATCCCTCTCTTGAAGCATCACAATAAACGGTATAGCCAATACCTCCCTTAGGTATAATCAGGACAGGTGCTGAAGTTAGCCTTATCTTCAACTCCTGAAATGAATGCTCACAGTCATCTGTCCACTCAAATCTAATGCCCTTGCGCATCAGACGAGTTATCGGCGCGACAAGATGAGAAAATACCTCCACAAATCGACGATAGTACCTTGCCAATCTTAAGAAACTCTGAATCTCAAACACACTCTTCGGCCTCTCCTAACTCATAACATCATCAATCTTAGAAGGATCCACAGATACCCCACTACTTGACACAACATGGCCTAGAAATTGCACCTCCTAAAGCCAAAACTCACACTACGAGAACTTAGCAAATAAACGGTGTTCCCTCAAAATTTGTAACACAGTCTGCAGGTGAAAGATGTGCTCATCCTCAAAAGGTGAATAAATCAAAATGTCATCAACAAATACCACAAAAAACTAATCTAAATAAGGACTAAAAATGCGATGCATCAAGTCCATGAATGTTGTCGAGGCATTCTTCACACCAAATAGCATAACCACGAATTCATAATGGCCATAACAAGTGTGAAAAGCTGTCTTTGCCACATCCTCTTCCTGCACTCTCAATTGATGATACCCCGATCTAAGATCAATCTTCGAGAAGCTTCTCGAACCCCTAAGCTGATCAAAAAAGTCATATATCCTCGACAACGAGTACTTGTTCTTTATAGTGACCCAGTTTAACCTCTTATAGTCTACACACAAATGTAATGTCTCATCCTTCTTCTTCGCAAATAGTGCCGAAGCACCCCGCGGGAGAAGTACTAGGACAAATAAAACCCTTACCCAGCAAATCAGTCAGTTGCTCCTTCAGCTCTCTCAACTCAGCTGGAGCCATATGATAAGGTGGAATGAAAATAGGCATAGTGCCTGGGATAAGCTCTATCGTGAACTCTATCTCTCGTCTCAGCGATAGACTAGTCAAGTCATCCGGGAAGACATTTGGAAGCTCATCCACTATGGGTGGTAGCACACTCTCTATAGTCCCACCCCCATCTATTACCAAACTAGCCAACATGTAACTTGACCTCGCAAACTCCTCGAGTCATACAAGGGTGGAACTAAGAAATTCCCACGATCTCCCGTGAAATAAAAACTATCTTCCTCAGGAGTGCACACTGTCACTCTCCCTCTATAGCAATCTATACTCACCCAAAAATTAAACAACCAATCCATCCCCAAAATAATATCAAAACCACACATGTCAAGCAGAATGAAATCAAAATAAAGGATACGATCAGCTATCTCTATTAGGCAATCTCTACAGATCCTTGTCAATATCACACTACCCCCAACTGGGGTGTCAACATGCAATGGTGGATCTAACCGATCTATGTCTAACCCCAATGTCATGGCAAACATGGTAGATATGAATGAATGAGTTACACCCGAGTCTATTAGCACGCTAACCCATGAACTAAACACAAGGAATATACCTTAAATCACTAAAGGTCTAGAAGTAGATGTCTCCAGTGTGGCCAATGTATAAACACAACCCTGAGTAGTTTGGCCCTGCCTACCTCCCCCTCTGTCCGGGAGCTCTAACACTCTGTGCAGACTGGAAATATGGTGTCAGAGGTTTATGGCCTAACTGTGGTTGTGGCATAGGCATATGAGTATGCTGATAGTAATGTGGCCTCTACGAGCTGAGTGAAGTCTGCCCTTGATAACATGGCCTACCTGGTGACAGGTGTAGCAAAGTGGTGGAGCTCTCTACCCTTGACTCTGTACCGGTGGTGGAAATGACCCCGGGCTTGATCCAGCTCCGCGCCCCTGGTTGGGATCCCTTTGGGGGCAATCGGCCATTTTATGGCCAGGCTACCCACATTGATACCAAGTAAGGAGCCTCTGAGGTATTCCCCCTGGACAAAAGTAAACATAGCAGGTTGAGGAGCTAAAAAATGGGCAGATTGTTGCGATGTCTGTGCAAAAGAAGTACTAGTCTTGTACCTCTTCGCCGGTCCTCTACTAGTGTAAATTGGGACAAATGTAGAAGCCTAAGCTGTAACTACCCCACTCTACGTTCGGGACTCTCTAATCCCTCTAAGGTCGACCAACTCCCTCTCAACCTTGGTGGCCCTCATCACTGCCTCATTGATTGATTGATAATGATTGCTGTTCCCTACCTCTCAACACCACCCTCAAATGTGTATGGCTTATGTGTGAAGGGAGTGTCACTCTCCCTCGGGATGATACAAGAGATAGAAAACAATGGATGTGAATGGTGGAAAATGAATGAACAAAATATGTGTGAAATGGAATGTGAAATGTGTACAAAAGTGCTCCCCAATCGCAAGGAGTCTTTCGTTGTCGGTGTTTTACTTGGAAAGTATTCCAAGGTCGTCTCCTCAGGGAAGGAAAGGGAGTTTTGTGAAAATAATTTTGCAAAAGTGAAAAGAAAGTGTAAAATCTTGTATTTGAGTTTTGTGTTTGGTTTGTAAATGAAAATGCAAGAAAACAAGTGTTGGCTAATCCAAAGGATTCATTCCAATGGGAATACCAAATCAACTCAAAGCCTTCCTCCGATTGAGCATGAATGAACGATTGATTCGGGGGAAGCTAGGGACGAGATTGGTGAGTATCTAAGCATAACCCGTGACTAGGCCTACGGGATATCAAAGGCTCACCAACTCATCCACTCTCAACCCCGTCAAACCGAACCATTTGACTCAAAAGGGAGGAATGAAGAAGAGTTGAAATGGAATCCCCAAGAAGAGGTCTTCCCTTGGATTAACCAACTTAAATCCTAACTACTCATATTAAAAGCAAGACATTCATAATGTAAAGAGACAAGGATGAAATGGAGATTAAAACTTAACTAAATGCAAGAAATCTTAAACTAAGAAGAGAAATCAACAATACCCATTTTAAACTAAGAAATGAAGAACTTGAAAGCATAAATGGTGAAATCTAAGTTACACAACTAAACTTGAATTAGACTTGAAGTAAATGACATTAAGGTAATACAATGAAGATTACAAGAGTATGGAAGCTTACTACAACAATAGCAAGTGAAATGGGAGAAGAAAATGCAAAAACAAAATTTACTATTCATCATCTTCAACCTTGGAACTCTCTCTCTATATCTACACCTAAGCTTAAGTAGCCAACCCCCCCTCAAAATGCTGAATATTGTTGAGATATATGGAGTGTATGCCTTGCAAAAAACGTCCATGAGGGTCCCCTAACTGTCAGAGCAGACCTCCCATCAATGGCAGGTGATTTGGATGGGTTACACAGGCTAGGAGGAGCTTAGCCTGCCACCCACATGGCAGCCCCCTCCTGTCCCATCCTTCATCAATGCCAAGCCTTTAAAGTCTTCCCAATGTGTAAGGGATGCCTGATCTTGTGTAAGAAAATGTTGGGGGACAAGTGGGAGAAGTGTAGGTGGGACCCCCAAGCCTCAAAGTTGAGTTACAAGTTGTTTTTTCTGCCAGAAGGTTCATGGTACCGGTACTATTTTTTCTGCACTAGACCATATTCGGTAGAAATGGAATAACTCTTGATCTAACCATTGGATTGAGCTGAAATTTTGACACGATACAGAAGATATCCAGATATACAACTTTCATGTTTTGAACTTTTCCAGATTCTGACTAGATCATGGTCAAAATGGAGGAAAACCGAGGCAGTGCTTCCTAGTGATGTGGCAGCTGGTGCCTTTGTTCCAAAACACCAATACCTCCTTGATTTCTTCACTTTTAAGCCTCCAATTCTTCATGCATTGTGTCCATGCCATTACCACACATCCAACATAGTTGCAAGGTCATAAAATCCAACATCGAGAATTCAAAATTATTCATAAAATAGGCTAACACTAAGTAATTAAATGCAAAAGTTGAGTTATAATGAATGTAATGAGGCCATGAAATGTGCAATATTATGTGCTCATCACTAATCGTATGTCTCCATAATATGGTCTGCCAGTCTATCCCTGATGGAGGTCTTTAACCCCCCAACAAAGTAAAGGACCCTCAATCGTTCCTTTTGAATAACATGTGGGGATAATGTCCCTAATGCAGTAAATCGAGACTCATACTGAGTCACCGTCATGTCTCGTTGTAGGGGAGTCATGAACTCATCCATATACCCAATCCGTGCAGTCTCAAGAAAATAGTGGTCATCGAACATGGCCACAAAGGCATCGCATCCCTCCCCAAAAATGTCGATTCGGTGAGTAGCTATTCTCCACCACTGACTAGCCAAATTAGTAAACTGAAAGGAGGCACATTTGATCCTCAAATAGGGCTCTATGATCCCCTATGAGTCCAGGATCTTGGTGATATGTTCTAACCGCTCATTAGCTACTAGAGGTTTGATCTGTCCGGAAAATCTAGGAGGTCTCATCCTCTGGAATACCTTCATCACGTAGGTATCCCTGGTCTCGCCACCTGCAGTCCTAGTCTCTTGCACAACGCAAAAACACTCCTGTAAAATGGCCGCAATATCTCTGGCGCCAATGGTCTATTCCACCTCCTTTGTTGGGGCAGGTGCAAGAGCAGGAGTAATGGTCTCCTCAGCTATGCTATGAGCAGGAGCAGCAGCTTGGGGCCTACCACGCCGCGGTGGTGCTGACGCTCTAGGACTAACGCACCTAGGTACTACAGGTCTAGCAGGAGTCCTCTTTGGTGGCATGTGTCTACAAGTCCAATAGGCATTTAAAAATTAATACCTCTTTTCACATTAGACATATGCATTTAAAAGAACAAGAAGCACATACATGTCAAGAACTCACACTTCGCAAGCAACAACCACATTATGTCTTAATATACACCATACAAGTTCTTACACTTAACATAATGCTCACCAAAATTTAAAATCATGTGTAACGGCCCAATTGTGTCAACAACACCCCATAGTCTCTAGGTATTCGAACCTATGCTCTGATACCAAGTTGTCACATCCCGAATTTTCACATACCCGGAGAGTGAGGGAAAAAAATAAGGAAAGTAAATGAAAGATTATTAGGCTGGATAAATTGATTTCTCATTCATTTCTCACATTTTTCAAAAGTTTTTCAAGCCATTTTTCTTCCATTTTTAACCTATTCCTTCATGGTTTCTAAAACTCCCTTTTGACATCCTTCCCACCTATTTGAAAGGTGTTTTTCATGCTTAACACATCTTTTAATTTTTCATAAAATTTTGACATAACCTCCTTTATTTTTCAAGCCCTTTTTTCACCTAATATTCACAATATTTCATAAGCTATCACAATCCACCCTCACTCGGTTGCCACAATTTATGTAAATTAAACATACATCCTTTATTCTCAATTTATATATATAATTGTCACAATATACACATATGATGCTCATCAAATAAAAACATCACAAATGTCAATTGAGTTTACACCCTTATACTTTAAAATGGCCCAAGATCTATAATCCATTACTTTTTCAAATTAAAATACAAGTCATTTGGGCTTATGCCCATACATACAAAATATGTCGCAAGGGCCAAATATTCATTCAAACCCCTTTTCTGTCATTCCTTTAAGACTTGCTCAAGTCTCAAGCACCGGGAGCCTCATCTGTAATATGATATCCCACGAATGGGTCCACTCAACTGCTGGTATGACAAAGTGCTAATGCGAGGAGCAAATTTAAGGCATGACATGTGCAAGTGTATATTTAAATGTTATAAACCTGTAATCCCTCAATGCTATGCAATGTCAATATGCATGACATACCCATGTAACTCTATGCCACCCATGTCTCGCTTCACGGTCCACCCCCGTCAGCCTGAGAGTACTATCATTGACCAGATTTTGGGTTTTTCACTACAGGATCTACACCCTCATAATGCATAGCACCAAGTGCTCAACCCACACTATGTTCCAAGGATTCATGTATGCCAAAATGCCTTGATTTTTCTCAATGTGAATTGTATGAAACATTTCATCAAACACCTTGTTTACATGAATGTAAAACACCATTCAATGGATTGAACTTATGATTAAGCTTCATATTAATTGCTTTCATAATTTCTCAAAGAAACTACAAATACACAAACTACCAATTCATCATAAATCTCAAACCACAAGAGTTTCTCTACATGAACATAAGGTATAATATAATAATCCAACACATAAGCAATATACAGCTTTACCATAACAACAAATTATCAAGAAACTCAAAGAACACAAAATTAAACCACTAATTCTAAGTTTTTACATAAACTATCCACTAAATAATTTTCTAACATCAAGTAAACACCTAAATCATTCAATCAACAGATAAGAAGGCAAGAAAACTTAAATCTATTCCCAACTTAGTAAAATATCATACATGGAATGGTTTTTTCAAACCAAGGAAGTTGTGTTCACTTTATAGCCGAAATGATTGGTGAGAGTATAACTCTTGTTGAGAGGAACAACTTCTTAAAAAGAAATCTTGCAAAAATTTTGGTCTAGGAATGAGTTTTTTTGGCTTGAAACTCGAAGAACCTAGGGTTTTTCTTCCCTTTTTCACCAAAAATGTGTACTGGCCCTTCCCAGATGAAAAATTGATATTTTTATAGAAAAAGGTATGTATTTATAGTGGAGGGTAGAGGTGCAAAATGATCCTTTTGGCCTTGATGAATCCGGGACCCCATTACACTACAACTCGTCCCAAAACCTCTCAATTCGACATTCTATTTTTACCAAAGTTCTTAAAATTATTTTAAATGAAAATTTTCAAAAAAATATTGTAAACCCCTGCACTCTTATCTTTATATAGCAAGTAATTATTTTTAAAATGCTAACATAGGTGATGAGATATGCATGAACCCTATAAATTATAATAGTAGGAATAATACTATGGAGACAAATTTATTGTGAAATTTAATTTTTCAAGGTTGATAAGGGTAACAAAGAAAAAAATATTATTATTTTTTGGTCAGAATAATATTATTATTGAACCTGGGAGATCCAAAAAAAAATTGGAATAGCCGTTTAGCACATATAGTTGTTCAGAGGAAAAAATAGTAATTGTATTTTAGTTTTGAGTGTAAATGTATTTTATTTTTGAGATAAATCATAAAAATAAATATTTTTAGGTTAAAATAATATTAAAAATAAACCTAAAACGTCGAAAAACCTTAGGATTGTCATATGGATCAATTTAGAGATTCTTAGTGGTAAAACCGTTATTTTGGAGAAAACCTAAACAACCTGTGAACAGTAAAAATCGGGACTTGCTTGACCTTTTAACACCATTTTATCTCATTTCTTTCACTCCATTCTCACCTCTCACCTCTTGAAACCTTAGAGGAAGATTAAGGGAGGAAGAAAAGGGAAGAAGGAGGTCACTAGAGCTTGGGTTCTTACTTGGAATTTTGATTCAAGGTAGGAGTTTTCTTCCATTCTTGTTCATTGAGGTTAGGGTAGTTATATATGTATGTTTTGCCTCTAAATTCTATATATATATAATATGAAATTATAATCTCTTAGTCTTTTTACAAAGATTACATGTTTTGAACAAAGTTAGGATTGAATATCCATGAAATCTCTTTTCTTGTTTTAAAACCCTAGTTTTTGGAGAGTGATGGATTTCCTTCTTAAATTCTTCTTTTCTTACTGATTTCGAAATCATAGTGCTTTGTGTTGAGTAATAAAATGATGTTGTTGTGATCTCTTGTATTTTTTGTAATTGGTTATTGGAATTATCATATGATAAATTTGGGGATTTTTGAGATATGCTTGTAAATTGAGAAATTGAGTTTGATATTTTATCTATTATAAGTGTGGGATGACCATGGGTGGACTTTGACGAGATATAGTAGAGTGGGTAGACGTTCTTCATACTCCGTGTGAGTTTGAACTTTTCTTACCACTCATAGTGGGTTAGTGCTTTGGTAAGACTAAGTCGTTATTGCTCACGGGGTATCGAGGCGGAGGGTTAGTATTCTAATGTCTGGGTTGGATACGTCACTACCATTGGTATAGCATACGTCCTTCCTAAAGGATGAATATCTTGGAGAAGATTTCTCTGTGTGTGTGTGGGGGGGCTAGATATTACTCAATGTGTTGACTCATGGGGTTTGCCTCGCATTATGTTTGAGATACATATACATATTGTTGTGGAATATTCAATTTATGGATTACTGTTATTGTTGTGGAAAATGGATTCCTACAAGGACTTGTGGAGGTATGAGATTCTACAAGATCTTGTGGAAAAATAGTTTATATGTTGGAAATGGTTATTTATTGTAACTTGGTTTTTACTATTTATTTAATTTACTGTGGCTACTTAAAATTAAGGTCTGTTTTAAAATGTCCCTGTTTTACTTCAAAGATTGTATATGTTATTTGTAAAATGAGACTGACCATTTTATATGCTTTTATAAACCTTGTTCGGGTTTGGAAGGATTTTTTTACAGAGCTTCGTGCTCACCCCTACAAACAATGTCTTTTTCAGATTATAATAGCCTAGAGGAAGAGCTCGACGTTGGTCAACCAACATAGTGGGAAGCTCCAGTAGAAGGAGACATAAATCTCGAAGTGGATGCTTAGAGCATTACCTTCGTTTGTTCTAGTTTGGACTTTGTAAAACACAATACTTTTGTTATTCCGCTACACATAATTAGTCTGATTTTTTTAGGGATGAAAGTGCCGTAGTTAGACAAATTCTTTTGGATGACATTGTATGTATGGTAAATGGTGTATTAAATTTTTTTGATTAGGAAGTTATTTAGTCACTCTCATGATTGTGAATGGTTTAATATAGTAATGTCGTCCAAAGTGGTTATGAAATGTTTTAATGTAAAAGAAAAATTGCATGTGGTTATATGTTTACTTATAAATGGAATGTAGTATAATTGCACATGTTTTATTTTGGGTAGAGCTCCCTATACAAAGGAGACTCTGCCCGAATTTTGTTAAATTCAGGACCCCCAATTTTTGAGGCGTTACAAATTTTGGTATCATAGCCTAGGCTTTAGGTCTTACATGGGGGCTGTAGATTATGGATTACCTCTAGAGCCTTTGGACTAGGTTGAATGAAATTCTTAATCTAAATTTTTCACTAGTCGTATGCTTTAGATTAAAGTGATGATTAAAATGCCTTGCACATCAAGAAAACTAAATTGTGAATTATTATGCAGGATGGACGGTGAACGTGGGCAAAGATGTGGACGCGGTCAAGGTCGTGGAGGTCAACCAAATCCACCACCACCGCCACCTCTTGATGCCTTAAATGGCATATATCAATGCTTGAGGGAACTCACCACTCTGTTGCAACACCAGAACGAAAACAACAACAACAACAATCACAATGGTGGGGCTCATCCACTAGCCCAAGTATCGGGCAGCGGTGATGAAAATTGGAGAATGGTCGTTCTTCGAGAGTTTCTAAGGCAACACCCACCCACTTTCCAAGGAAGCTCCAATCCATTGGATGCGGATAGGTGGATCTGCAAGGTGAAGAAGATATGTGACGGCATGGGAGTTGCCGAGGGCCTTAGGGTCGGCATGGGGAAATATCTATTTGAGGGAGAGGCCAACCATTGGTGGGATTCTATAAAGAGAAGGAGGAACACCGATGCACTCACTTGGGAGGGGTTTGATCAAATCTTTCAAGACTAGTACTTTCCGAAATTAGTCAGAGACAAAATGAAGGCCAATTTTCTTGCTCTACGATAGGGCAACATGACTGTGGCCGAGTACAAGAGGAGGTTTGAAGAGCTATCCCGTTATGCTATGGAGTTTATGTCTACTGAGGCCGACAGGGCCAAGTGCTTTGAGCAGGGCTTGAGGCCGATCATCTGAGAGAAGTTGGTGGCTCTTAAGATTCGGGACTATGAGGATCTTATCGATAGAGCTGCACTTGTGGAGAGGGACATAGATGACATCCAGCGATGACAGAGCTTCGCAAGAGGAGGTCCGATCAGGACGGGCACTAGCACCAGTGGATTGTAGCAGGCAGCACCATACCGACGTCTAGACTAGGCATGTGGACATAGAGTTCTAACAGCTCGAGGAGATGGAGTGGATCAGACTAGAACAAGCACTGACCAGCGCCAATGCTTTGAACGCGGAGAATTTGGGCACTTTAAACATAGATGCCCCTTGTTTCCACCAAGGACCAATCAAGTAACCAAAAAAGTACCAGCAAACAAGCCACCTCTACAAAGGCCAGCATAGTAGAGACCATTACAAGCTCAAGCCCCCAGCGGCGCCAATCAAGGAAGGGTTTTTGCTTTGACTCAACTGCAGGAAGACTCTTTCAATGCAGTAGTGGAAGGTATCGTGCTTCTTTATGATTCTTGGGCCCGAATCTTATTTGACCCTGGTGCTACACATTTATTCATACACACAACATATGCTTTCCATTTGGGATTGGGATTTGAGAAGCCAGAACATGCTTTGAGGATCGACATGCCCACGGGAGAATGATTGGCTACTAGCAGGGTGTGTACTTCGAATTGGGGATCATGAATTGATCGTAGATTTGGTTGCGTTAGATATGAAGGGGTACAACATCATATTTGGGATGAATTTGTTCTCAAATTTTCGTGCGGTGATGGACTAATTTCGCAAGAGAATTTTATTTCAGTTGCTAGAGGGGTAGTTTTTACTTTCATGAATGATCGCAATTTTTTCCATCCATTTCCCACTATGGGAAGTAAATTTCTGAAAGCTAAGGCGGGGAGCAAATTGAGTTACTTGGCTAGCTTGATGAGAGATAATCGGAATAGATCCCAATCGAACGTAGTGTTGATAGTATCAATTTTTTTGGATATTTTTCCCAATGAATTACCTGGGTTACCCCCACAACGCGAGATTGAGTTCAAGATTGATCTCTATCGGGGAACCGAATTCATAACTATTGCTCCCTATCGAATGACACCTTTGGATTTGAAGGAGCTAAACAAGTAGTTGGATCATTTATTGGCCATTGGATTTATCCGTTTAAGCACTTCACGTTAGAGAACCCCGGTCTTCTTCGTGAAGAAGCATGACAAGACACTTCGGTTGTGCATAGATTATCGAAGGTTGAATCGATTTATAATGAAGAACAAATATCCATTACCAACGATTGATGACTTGTTCGGTCAGTTGAGGGGTTCTAAGTATTACTCCAAGATTAATCTTTGCACGGGATATCATCAGCTACGGATCAAGGAGGAGGACATTCCTAAGATAGCTTTTCATACCCGATATGGTCATTTTGAATATACAATGATGTCATTCGGATTGTCTAATGCACCAGCAGTCTTTATGGATTTGATGTACAGGGTATTCCGACCGTATCTTGATCAATTTGTTATTGTGTTTATTGATGACATATTGATTTATTCACAAACTCAAGAGGAACATGAACATCATCTCTCTATTGTGCTACAGACATTGAGAGAGCATAAATTGTGTGCTAAGATGAGTAAATGCGAGTTTTGGATGAGGGAAGTAAAATTCCTGGGTCATGTGGTATCTGAACATGGGGTAGCTGTTGACCTCGCTAAGATTGAAGCCATGATGAAATGAGAACCACCGAAGAATATGATGAAAATATGTAGTTTCTTGGGTTTATCAGGCTACTATCGGAGGTTTGTAGAAGGGTTCTCAAAGCTTGCGATGTCGATGACTCGCCTTACAAAGAAAGGGTAGAAATTCTTGTGGACTCAAGTACGTGAACTAGTTTTTCACACCTTGAAGGAGAAATTGACGATGACTCATGTCCTCATTATTCTGAATAGTGGGAAAGGATACAATGTTTACACCGATGCTTCACTACAAGGCTTGGGATGCGTGTTAATGCAAGGAGGCAAGGTAGTTACATATGACTCGAGACAACTCAAGATTTATGAGCAGAACTATCTCACTAACGACTTGGGGTTAGCCACGGTGGCTTTTGCGCTTAAGTTGTGGAGGTATTACTTGTATGGAGAAAAGTTTTAAGTGTTTTCTGATCATAAGAACATCAAGTATATATTCACACCAAAATACTTGAATCTTCGGCACATAAGGTGGATTGAGTATTTAGAAGATTACGATTTCACACTTTACTACCATCCGGGAAGGCTAATGTGGTTGCAGATGCACTTAGGAGAAAGTCTCGGGGTAAACTCAATGCTCTTGAAGTAAATGGAAGATGATGGATGCCCTTGGAGACTACGATCTATGGGTTAGATAAGATGGATCCCGACCATACTTGTTTAACCTTGTGGCTCAACCTACCCTCCAACGTAGGGTTGTGGAGTTACAATGCTTGGATCCTTACTTAGAGTCGATTCGAGCTAAATTGGAAAATAGGGAAGCAGTTGAAGGTTGGTCTTTGAGGAATGGAGAACTGAGATATGGGAAAAAGCTATGCGTACCCAATGATTCATCCTTAAAGGAGGAGATACTTGGAGAGTGTCATCGCTCTAAGTTTGCTATCCACCACGGTGTCACAAAAATGTATAGAGACATGAAGCGTCAATATTGGTGGAAGGGAATGAAGAAGGATGTGGCAAGGTTTATAGCACTATGTGCAGTGTGTCAGCAAGTGAAGGTGGAGCATCAAAAATCCAGAGGATTACTATAGTCCTTACCTATCTCAGAGTGGAAGTGAGATCACATCACCATGGACTTCTTGTCTGGCTTTTCACGGACGTCACGAGGGCATAATGCAGTATGAGTCATTGTTGATAGACTCACCAAATCCTCTCACTTCTTGAGTATAAAGACCACTGATACGTTAGAGACCTTGAGCATGTTTTTTATCCGCGAGATTGTTAGTTTGCCTGGGGTTCCACTCTCCATTGTGTTGGATCGTGATTCTCGCTTTGTGGCGTAATTCTGGCAAAGTCTACAACGAGCTATGGGGACAAAGTTACACTTTAGCACCGTATTTCATCCCTAAATGGATGGCCAATCCGAGAGGGTGATACAAATTTTGGAAGACATGTTACGGACTTGCGTGTTGGATTTCAAGGGAAATTGGAGTGAGCATTTGCCGTTGGTGAAATTTGCGTATAACAACAGCTATCAGGCAAGCATTGGAATGGCTACTTATGAGACCTTGTATAGAAGACCATGTAGATCCTCGACTTGTTGGATAAAAGCTGGAGAGAGTAGCTTGTTTGGGCAGAAAATTGTTCGAGAGACTATGGAGAAAATTCAACTCATTTGGGAGAGACTACGCACGACACAAAGGAGACAGAAAAGGTATGCGGATAGAAGATGAAGACCTTGGAATTCCAAGAGGGGGACTATGTGTTCCTCAAAGTGTCACCCAAGAAGGGAGTGTTTAGATTTGGCAAGAAGGAAAAATTAGCTCCAAGGTACATCGGATCATTTGAAGTGATTAAAGCGATGGACAAAGTGGCGTATCAATTTCGGTTACCAGCTTAGTTTTCAGGGGTACATGACGTGTTCCATGTTTCAATGTTAAAAAAGTGTCAATCAGATACAATGTTTGTCGTGGATTTGGAGGATATTGAAGTTCAAGAAGGAGCAACCTATGAGGAACAACCGCTGAAGATTCTTGATACCAAGGAAAAAGTGCTTCGCAATAAAGTCATTCAACTGGTGAAAGTCTCGTGGCAACATTATGAGGCGGAGGAAGCTACTTGGGAACCAGAGCTGGAGGTGCGAAAGAAGTACCCTCATTTGTTCGATACTTAAGGTAAGTTTCAAGGACGAAATTTTCTTTAAGGGGGTGGATTGTAAAGCCCCACACTCTTATCTTTATATAACAAGTAATTATTTTTGAAATGCTAACATAGGTGATGAGGTATGCATGAACCCTATAAATTGTAATAGTAGGAATAAATACTAGGGAGACAAATTGATCATGAAATTTAATTTTTGGAGGTGTTTAAGGTTGATAAGGGTAACTAAGAAAAAAAAATTAATTTTTTTAAGTCAAAATAATATTATCATTGAACCTGGGAGATCCGAAAAAAAAATTTGGAATATCCGTTTAGTACATATAGCGGTTCGGAGGAATAAAATAGTAATTTTAGTGCTTTGAGTGTAAATGTATTTTAGTTTTGAGATAAATTATAAAAATAAATATTTTTAGGTTAAAATAACATTACAAATGAATCCAGGAAATATTTTTAGGTTAAAATAACATTAAAAATGAATCCAGGACGTCGAAAAACCTTAGGATAGTCATATGGATCAAAGTGGAGATTCTTAAGGGCAAAATCGTAAATTTGACTGACCTTATAACACCATTTCATCTCATTTTCCCTCATTTCTTTCACTCCACTCTCACCCCACACCTCTTGGAACCTTAAAGGAAGATTAAGGGAGGAAGAAAAGGAAAAAATGAGGTCACTAGAGCTTGGGTTCTTACTTAGAATTTTGATTCAAGGTAGGGGTTCTTTTTCATTCTTATTCATTGAGGTTAGGGTAGTTATATATGTATGTTTTTCCTCTAAATGTTATATATATGATATGAAATCATCATCTCTTAGTCTTTTTTTAAAGATTACATATTTTAAACAAAATTAGGGTTGAATACCCAAGAAATCTCTTTTCTTGTTTTAAAACCCTAGTTTTTGGAGAGTTATGGACTTTCTTCTTAAATTCTTCCTTTATTATTGATTTCAAAGCCATAGTGCTCTGTGTTGAGTAATAAATGATGTTGTGATCTCTTATATTTTCGTAATTGGTTATTGGAATTATCATATGATAAATTTGAGGATTTTTGAGATATGCTTGTAAATTGAGAAATTGAGTTTGGTATTGTATTTCTTATAAGTGTGGGATGACCATGGGTGGACTTTGACGAGATATTGTAGAGTGGGTAGACATTCTTTGACTGGATCCAAAATGTGTACACCTAAGTGCAGATGGTCAAGTTGTAGTAATAACCCGATTTGAGTCCGAAGTCGAATCCATAGGAAACTTGTTGTGTTGGTGTTTCAAAGTAAGCAATGGTGGAGACCAATGGATTATAACCTTTGAAATTTGTGATTATGAGATTGGGTATGAAATTCTTTCCAAGAAAGTTTTCTATACAAAATATAAGATTAATTTAAAAGAAGGAAAAGTCACTCTCTAGTTCGAGGATTAGGACATGTAATCAATTATCCGATTTATTATATTTATGCTCAATAACTTAATTAACTTCCATGTCAACAACAAGTTAATCGGAAGATAAAGATGGATTGTAAGAATTAAGACCATAGTTCCGATGTCTTTTTAGAAGTTTACAAGAATTGTTTGTGCCGAGACTTAACCCATCTACAATCCAACAAATGCTTCTACAAGACATCTAACCATGATTTCAATATTCCGTTCTTTAAATGAAGCATAATAAGGGGGATGATTAAAGGGTAGTCATGAAGATTTAGTCGGGGTACTTGCCTTGAAACGAGAAGTCTTTTCATGCAAGAGTCATCCGTGTCATAGAAAGACTCTCGATTATACAAAGTACTTTAGCTTTGCTAGATGCAATCAATCATCCAATAAGCAAGGAGATATAAACATTAAGCATTAGAACAAAGCATAAATATAACTTTTGGATAATTTATACATGCCATGTACCTCTTACTAAAGAGTGAATGAGAAACTACTCACTCTTCATGGCTTTGGTGAAGCTAAAAAAGTGAGTGATACTCATCCCTCCAAGTAGAGGAACTCCGAGGTTGATCTTCAACGAAGAATGAGTGAATCACGTTCCACCCTTCTCGGCTTTGGTAAAGCTCTAGAAAATGGAAGAGTTTCGCTCCTCTAAGAAGAGTATGCTCAAGCTATGGAAGTGAAAAAAAAGTAAAAGAAAGCTAGATCTTCAACAAAGAATAAGTGAATCACATTTCACCCTTCACAACTTTGGTAAAGCTCTAGAAAAGTGGAAGAGCTTCACTCCTCTAAGAAGAAGATGCTCAAGCCATCAAAGTGAAAGAAAGTAAGAGAAAGATAGTTATTTTTGGTGGGTTACTTCCATTACCAAAAATAAAGCTCTCTCTCTTCATATATGTAAATGAAAGCAAGTGCAACAAAGATTATAAGTAAGTAAAGGAACTAGAACATAAATGTAAAGATTTGAAGTAAATAAAGGAATTAAAACATAAATGTAAAGACTTGAAGTAAATAAAGGAACTAGAACATAAATGTAAAGTCTTGAAGTAAATAAAGGAAACTACAATGTATGTAAAGACTACAACTTATCAAGAAGCTCTTAGATTTTCTACCCAATCCAGCACTTCTACAAGCTCCAAAAATGGGAGTATTTATAGACAAGAAAAGGGGGGGTAAAACAAGGAGGTGAAAGGCACTACTGTCCAAGTTCAACAACTAATCTGCAGGCTGTCTGTATGATCATTCGAACGTTGGGTGGATGTTCGAACGTGGAACAAAAAGTCTTCAGTCTGTAGAGTCTTCAGTCTTCACTGCAACACGCTGATGAGCACATAATATTGCACATTTCATGGCCTCATTACATTCATTATAACTCAACTTTTGCATTTAATTACTTAGTGTTAGCCTATTTTATGAATAATGTTGAATTCTCGAAGTTGCATGTTTTGATAGATTAAATGTTGAATTTTAGGACCTTGCAACTATGTTGGATGTGTGGTAATGGCATGGACACAATACATGAAGAATTGGAGGCTTAAAAGTGAAGAAATCAATGAGGTATTGGTGTTTTGGAACAAAGGCACCAGCTGCCACATCACTGGGCAGCACTGCCTCGGTTTTCCTCCATTTTGACCATGATCTATTCAGAATCTGGAAAAGTTCAAAACATTAAAGTTGTAGATCTGGATGTCTTCTATATTGTGTCAAAATTTCAGCTCAATCCAACAGTTAGATTAAGAGTTATGCCATTTCTACCGAAGGTAGTCCAGTGTAGAAAAACAGTACCGGTACTCTTGGTACCGGTACCATATGGTACCGGTACCTAGTACCGGTACCACGAACCTTCTGGCCGAAAAACAACCTGTAACTCAACTTTGAGACTTGGGAGTCCCACCTACACTTTCCCCACTTGCCCCCCAACATTTTCTGACACAAGAGCACGCCTCCCTTACACATTTAGAAGACTTGGAAGGCTTAGCATTTATGGAGGATGGAAGAGAAGAGGGCTGCACATGGGGTTGCAGGCTGGCTCTGTCCTAGCCTGTGTGACCCATCAAAATCACCTTCCATTAAGGGGAAGTCCTGCTCTTACACCTTGGGGTCCCTCATGGATGAAATTGAAGGCTCTCTAGCAATACACACTCCATATATACAACATTATTCAGCATAAGAGAAGGAGTTGGCTACCTAAGCTTAGAAGTAGTTTTAGTTTAGCTCCAAGGAGGAAGAAGATGAATAGTGACGTTTTTGCATTTTCTTCTCCATTCAAGTTGTAGAAAGCTTGTTAATCTCTTGTAAGGATCTTCTAAGTTTAATTTATTGTCTTTAATTTCATTCCTTTCAAGTTATTGCAAGTTTAGTTCCATGTTCTAGCTTTCACCATTTATGTTTTCAAGTTTTCTTCATTTCTTAGTTTAAAATGGGTATTGTTGATTTATTTTCTTAGTTTAAGATTTCTTGCATTTAGTTAAGTTTTAATCTCCATTTCATCCTTGTCTCTTTACATTATGAATGTCTTGCTTTTAATATGAGAAGTTAGGATTTAAGTTGGTTAATCCAAGGGAAGACCTCCTCTTGGGGATTCCATTTCAACTCTTCTTCATTCCTCCCTTTTGAGTCAAATGGTTCGATTTGACGGGGTTGAGAGTGGATGAGTTGGTGAGCCTTTGATATCCCGTAGGCCTAGTCACGGGTTATGCTTAGATACTCACCAATCTCGTCCCTAGCTTCCCCCGAATCAATCGTTCATTCATGCTCAATCGGAGGAAGACTTTGAGTTGATTTGGTATTCCCATTGGAATGAATCCTTTGGATTAGCCAACACTTGCTTTATTTGCATTTTCATTTACAAACACAACCCCAAAACATAAACAAAAGATTTTACATTTTCTTTACCTTTTTGCAACATCACTTTTACAAAACTCCCTTTCCTTCCCTGAGGAGACGACCTTGGAATACTTTCCAAGTAAAACACCGACCACGAAAGACTCCTTGCGATTGGGGAGCGCTTTTGTGCACATTCCACATTTCCATTTCATATATTTTGTTCATCCATTTTCCACCATTCACATTCCATTGTTTCCTATCTCTTGCATCATCCCGAGGGAGAGGGACACTCCCTTCACACATAAGCCCTACACATTTGAGGGTGGTGTTGAGATGTAGGGAACCACAACCGCAACCAATCAATCACACGCCATGCCTCATCAGTGTACTCTTGTCACAGATCATAGGGACGTTCGAACGTTATTTGGCATTCAAACGTGGTACTGTTCTTCAAACGTTGTACTGCAGTTACTGCACTTCAAAGTCTTGATCTTCTTCATTGCAACATGCCATGTATTTAGTCTAGTTTTGTCAGTGTACCAGTGGGCGTTCGAACGTGATATGGCATTCAAACGTTGGTCCTTTGTTCCTCAGGACTTTGGCTTTTGGATGCAACACATTCTGTCTCAGTGTTTGGCTCTTATGGACGTTCGAACGTTGAATGACATTCGAACGTGACTTCTTTGTTCCAAGCTTTTACAATTTGTTCCATGATGTGTTGGTGTTACATCATATTGTGATATTTGTTGACTTGAGTCCTTGTTTTCTTTATGATCTGAAACATCATCACTTGAACTCTATTAAAGTATAATTAGCCCAAAAAGGGCACAATATTCTGCTACATTTGAGTACTAATCATTCTTCATACTCCGTGTGGGTTTGAACTTTTCATACAACTCGTAGTGGGGTTAGTGCTTTGGTAAGACTAAATCGTTATTGCTCACGGGGTATCAAGGCGGAGGGTTAGTATACTAATGTCTGGGTTGGATACGTCATTGCCATTGGTATGACATACGCCCTTCCTAAAGGATGGATATCTCGGAGAAGATTCATGTGTGAGTGTGGGCTAGATATTATTCAATGTATTGATTCATGGGGTTTGTCTCGCATCATGTTTGAGATACATATACTTATTGTTGTATAATATTCAAGTTATGGATTACTGTTATTGTTGTGGAAAATAGTTTTCTACAAGGACTTGTGGAAGTATGAGATTCTACAAGGTCTTGTGAGAAAATGGTTTATATTTTGGAAATGGTTATTTATTGTAACTTGGTTTTTACTGTTTATTTAATTTACTGTGGCTACTTAAACTTGAGATCTGTTTTAAAATGTCCCTGTTTTACTTCAAAGATTATATATGCCATTTGTAAAATGAGACCGACCATTTTATATGCTTTTATAAACCTTGTTCGGGTTTTGTAGAATTTTTCTACAGAGCTTCGTGCTCACCCCCTACAAACAATGTCTTTTTCATATTATAATAGCCTAAAGGAAGAGCTCGGCGATGGTGAGCCAACACAGTGAGAAGCTCTAGTAGAAGGAGACGTAGATCCCGAAGTGGATGCTTAGCGCATTACCTTCTTTAGATCTAGATTGAGACTTTGTAAAACCCAATAATTTTTTTATTTCACTGCATATAATTAGTCTGATTCTTATGGGAATGGAAGTGCCGTAGTTGGGCACATTCTTTTGGATGACATTGTATGTATGGTAAATGATGTATTAAATTCTTATGAATAGAAAGTTATTTAGTCGCTCTCATGATTGTGAATGGTTTTATATAGTAATATCGTCCAAAGTGGATATAGACTATTTTAATGTAAAAGAAAAATTGCATGTGGTTATATGTTTACTTATAAATGGAACTAGTGTGGTTAATGTAGTATAATTGCACAAATTGTGTTTCGGGTAGAGCTCCCCGTACAAATGAGACTCTGACTGAATTTTGTTAAATTCAGGACCCTCGATTTTGGGGCGATACAAATATGTTTTTGCTAGTGGTCGAGTTTGGCCGGTCTCACCTAGGCCAATCGAGATGCCCTTTTTGTTCAATTTTTTAAAATTATTTTCGTTTAGGCTCAAATTCTCATAGTAGGTGAATTTTAATATTGTAAGCATGTTTCTCTTCTATGACATATTTAAATTATGCTTCTAAACATGAATTATGCTTAAATGATACATATGCAGTGTCATACCGGCGAATAGTGCATGAATAGTGCCCTACCGGCAAAACAAAAAAAATTATCTATAACGCCCCAAATATCACCCTGGACGGCATTACATTCTAATAACCATATAAGCATGAGAGCACTAAGTAATCCATCAACATTACATCAACAATTTATACTGTAACAAAATTCGGGCAGAGTCTCCCTTGTACGGGGAGCTCTACCACAAAATCCAACCTGTGTAATTCTACTATAATGACCACAGCGGGTCCATTTACTTACCATAAAATCAATTCATCAAATTTATATGTTATCCCAAAAGAATAGGCCAAGCTATGACCTTTACATCCCCAAAATCTAATAACTATGATAATGCAGCAGAATTACAAAATATGACTAAGCTTTACATTGTTTCAAAATAATACCCTAGTCTAGAACAAAATGTAGTGTCTAGCTAAGAGTCCTCCCCGGGATCCACACTCCCGTCTTACTGAATCTCCCAGGGTATGGGCTCCCCGAGTCCTAACTCCTCCTCAAGAGTATAATCTGAAATATTTGTAGGTAGGGGGTGAGTACAAGACTCTGTAGGAAAATCCTTCCAAACCCATTCAAGGTTTTGAAATCAAGTAAAACATGTAGGTCTCATTTCGCACATACATATCAATGAATTTTGAAATAAAATAAGGACATTTTAAAAGAGATCTCAAGTTTGTACAATAATAAAGAATTGGAAGAGAATAAAATCAACTTTAATTGACAAACAATTTCCAACATAATCCAATCCACCATACATCATTTCCACAAGTTATCGCGGCATCCCATACTACCCGAAACTCTTGGAGAAATAATATTTGGTACAAAGAACAATAATTTCTATTTGGTACCACTCAAGTAGGCTGTCACTTCTCATGAATCTACCCAACGATTCTACCTCGTTCACCTATATCTCTTTAGGAAGGGCGTATACCGCCTCCAACGGCATTGACGAAACAATGAACCCATAAAAAATAAATACTATTTAGAGTCAAAATATACATGTATAATAACCCTAACATCATTGGATGAAAATGGAAGAAAATCCTACTTGAATCCAAAAATTTTGAGCTAACCCAAGCTCCAAAGATCTTCTTCCTCCCTTCTCCTTCTCCTTCTTGTCTTCTCTTAGGGTTCTAAGAGATGTGGGTAAGGGTGTGGTGAAAGGGTATAGGAAGAGGGGAGAAGAATGGTGTTCTTGAGAAATTTCGGTTTTAATTTTTATGAGGTGTGAAGCTATCTTGATCTTGGTGTTTTTCCCTTTCTTTATCTCCTCCTAGGGCTCTAGGATGTTTGTGGTGAGAATGAGATGAAGAATGGGAAAAATAGGGCTTGGAATGGGATTTTAAAACCCAAAATTCCGACTTTTTAACTGTTCGGAAGGCTTTAGAGAAGCGGTACCGGTACTGGGTACCGGTACCGTTTAGCTACTGGTTTCAGGGTACCGGTACCATTTGACTACCTCGACTTCCAGTGTAGTTTTGAGCCATTTATAGGTCGAATTGGAAAATTTTCAATAGAGATACTTTTGTAGCCCTTGATGTCTACTATCTACTGTCAAAATTTCAGATCAATTTGATATAAGGATAAAAATTTATGGCCAAAATACTAAGAGGTGTCCAAAATATTTTATACCCGAAATTTACGTAATTTGTGTTTTTATTCCGGAGTACTTCCAAGCTTCCAATGCACCTCATATTACCTCTCCCAAGGTTTTTTCGACATTACTGATTCAATGGAAACATTATTTTGACCTAAAAACATTTAGGAACTTATGTAATAACTAATTCCAATCTCAAACGCCTTTGAAACTTAAACTTCTCAAATCCATTTGTCTCCCAATTATTCATTTATAATGTTTTAACCTATGTGATTCATTCTTACATAATTATACATATCCTCATTTTCACAACAATTATCTATCATATAACTATATACATATATAAAAGAAAATGCGGGGTGTTACAATCCACCCCCTTAAAGAAAGTTTCGTCCTCGAAACTTACCTCAAGTAGCGAATACATAGGGATACTTCTCCCGCATTTCTTGTTCCGGTTCCCATGTAGCTTCCTCCACTCCATGGTGTTGCCATAACACCTTCAATAGTCGAATGAATTTGTTGCGGAGTACCTTCTCTTTGGCGGTGAGAATCCTCACCGGTTGTTCTTCATACGTTGCTCCATCTTGAACCTTTATATCTTCCAAGTCCACAACTGGCGTTGTATACGATTGACATTTCCATAACATTGAAACATGGAACACGTCGTGTACCCCAAACAACTGAGCTGGTAACCGCAACTGATACCCCGCTTTGCCCATAACTTTGATCACTTCAAATAGCCCGGTATATCTGGGCGCTAACTTTCCCTTCTTGCCAAATCGAAACACGCCCTTCTTGGGTGACACCTTGAGAAATACGTAATCTCCCACCTTGAATTCTTAGGGTCTTCGTCTGTGGTCCGCATAGCTCTTCTATCTACTTTGCGCCGTCCGTAGCCTCTCCCAGATGAGTTGTATCTTCTCCGTAGTTTCTCGAACAATGTCCGGCCCAACCAAACTACTTTCTCTGGCTTCCAACCAACAAGTAGGAGATCTACACGGTCTTCCATATAATGCTTCATAAGGTGCCATTCCAATACTTGCTTGGTAGCTATTGTTATACGCGAATTCCACCAACGGTAAATGATCGCTCCAACTCCCCTTGAGGTCCAACGTGCAAGCACGTAACATGTCTTCCATAATCTGAATCACTCTCTCGGATTGGCCATCGGTTTGAGGATGGAAAACGGTGCTAAAATATAACTCTGTCCCCATGGCTTGTTGTAGACTTTGCCAGAAATGCGCCACAAGCCTAGAGTCACGATTCGACACCATTGAGAGCAGGACGCCGTGTAACCTCACTATCTCCTGGATATACAACTGGCTCAAAGTCTCGAATGTATCCGAGGTCTTCATACCCAAAAAGTGAGCGGACTTGGTGAGTCTATCTACAATGACCCAGACTGCATTATGCCCACGCGACGTCCGTGGTAAACCCGACACGAAGTCCATAGTGATGTGATCCCATTTTCACTCTGGAATAGACAAAGACTGTAGGACTCCTCCTGGCCTTTGATGCTCAATCTTCACCTGCTGGCACACCGC